>JAOXYB010005345.1:0-20229 GCA_028565635.1 Phoronis ovalis | reverse complement strand
TACATGATCCACCAACTGAGATGAGGGATTAATTGTACAGTATTTTAATATTTAAAGATCTCAGACATTCAGGATTGTCCTCCAGCAAAGAAAGTCAGGGAGATTAAACATCCACAAGAGGCTACTGCAACAGATAGTCGCAAGCTTTGTCTAATAACTTAGAGTATTTTATCCTGTACTTGCCTAAGTTTATAGTAACAACATGACATTCATTGTAGATAATGCTAAAGATAATGATACTATACCATAATGATTTGGTAGATGATGGCGTATAGAAACAAAGGGGACACACTAAACTGTACCCTAGCTGAGGTTAAGAGTGAGATGGATATTGCATGGTACCAATCTTAATACAGGTATTCTAATAGTTTTCACTCATTGTTACTGTGATAATAGATTCAAATATCAAATATTGATAATTATTTAAAATTTCATATTTCAAAATTATTAAATTTAATGTTTTAATAATTTTAGAGAACTAACTTAAACTAATAAATTAAATTTTTAGCTCTTCAAATTTTTTAAAGGTAAATGTTGCCTTTGTGTTTCTCAGGACATTTTGAATGGGGATATATACTTGTTTTTTTAAATGGTGAAATCTACATTTTGAATTTCAATTTTTAAGCAATTAGTTTTAGACTTAACTCTAATGAATGCTAACAATGGGATATGTAGCCCAGGATTTGAAATAGTTTGGCGTATTACGATATGGCCCTTTCAAGAGATGTATGATTTGAAGTTTGATGGGCCTGATGATACTTCATTCATGAACTATTTGTTGATGATACTTTAAAAGTACTTTATTTGGTGTACAATGTGCATGTGATTTTGGAGCACACTCCTTTTCTGACTCTGTCCAGCCAGTTTCAAAGTTTTGTAATTGTGACGAGTGAACTCCTCCCTTTTCTTTCCAAGCTGAGCACAAAAGATAGCAATTCGAAATTTAATGTGATCCAAGTTCTTTGAGCAAGTATTGTTAGCTCAATCTGTTAAAGAAATGTGTGGACTCATAGCACTCACTCTTACTGCTGTTAAATAGTAACGAAAACACAATCTTTAATCACAATTTAATTTCTATTTGTATAAAAAAAACATCAGACACAATTAACAATATTATTTTTAACAAGTCATGCAGTTCTATTATTGAAACGTTTCAATCTATTCAGATATATAGTTGTATATCAACCAAAAATAAATCTGAATTACTATCCAAAGAAACTTTTGGAACAATAACTGCTGACTTTGGCTATTGATAAATAATCCCTTAATAATAACATTAATTTTATGTTATATATACTTCAAAATCATTATAATTAATTGAAAGAACTTCAGTGGTAAGTAATGTAACAGATCACATGTTTATTTAAATATTTTGAATACATTTACATTTTGATTATTTCTGGTTGAACAAACTATTTTTAGTCTATCGAGTCTAATTATGACGTATGAAATCAAATTGCCAAACTTTGTATGTTTACATGGAATTCTACTTGTAAGAAATGATGATGCCAGTCTTAAAAGATCTGAAATGAAAGCCTTCTTCATTTAACTTTAGAAAATATTTAAGACATCAAAATGCCACATTGTTGTCACATAGTACATATTGTATTTTGCTTTGCTCTGGATCTAATATATTTTTTCTATTATGCTCAATAGTTTTTGATGTTATTACAGACTTACTGGACATTTGAACATGTACTAAATAAATGCAAAGAACCATATGCACAAGACCATAGCATGGGTCATCTTTTGATTCATGTCACAACGTGATGATGAATTTTTTAGCCTTTTTTATGTACAGAACATAACTATGTAGAATTAATTCAGAAAATATCACAAACCCAGAATGTGCCGTAACTATACATCTAATAGTTAGCAAACAATAACAAATATATTTGTATCACAATGTTAAAAATGTTCCCAATTGAAATGTAAAGTACTGTATAAACCCATTCGATCACAGATGCCATTTTCTTCCATTAAAAGATAATCAACTGAACAATTCATGGGAAACACCATCCATACAACATGAAAAGACGCAGGTTTTGTGCAAGAGATTTTATAGATAAACTACACTGTTGTTGATTGAACCTGCTCAATGGCAGCAAATAAATTATGTTTATGACGTACAAATAAACGTCCTTTTGTCCATGGATTTTGTAATTGTAATGGTTGATAATCATCTCTGAACACCCTTTCTCTTGCTCCTAATACAGCAACAAGACAAAATTCGTCTAACTGATCATCACTGTACACGGGTCCCTCTAGTCCTTTCAAGCAAACTGCTTTGTTTAACTGTTGAATTACTAAGTTAATAACTTCTCTCGATGTGGTTTTCAATGTAACATGAAGTTTAACGCTAGTGCCCTTGGCAAGACCTAAAAAAAAATTTAAAATATTATTATCATCTGTGTAATATTCTGCTAATAGAATTTTTTTGCAATGAAAATTATTAAATTTTTACTATTAAAATATTCCATTAAGAGCCTCCATTAATATATTTTTTTTTCAAATAATTGATATATTAGTAAGATTTATTTAATATTAAAATGTAACTATTAAGGGGTTTTCACCAAAGGTTACCTGTTTCATATGCAGCATACACTCTTAATATCCCAGAGTGGTTGTTATTACCAACACGAGCACATAATTTTTCTTTTGTCGTATTACAATTAACATCTGACATATATCCATTCGGTGGTCCGAGCTTAAATTGACTATGATCGTGAATACTTGTTGACGTTGAACTCCTGTCACTCTGATATCCTGTATCACTATGTTCCGAAAGAATATCTGAATCAGCATCTTTTCTTGATGTTGAAGGAGAATCATTTGGACTCATTGGTGCATACAGTACACTTAATGAAACGCCTCCTTTTAAGTTTTTATCTCTCGCATTTGTTATTATATCCATTGTCCATCTCATGCCACGCCACGCTTCGTCTAGAGAGTTTTGAAATTGTGATAATTGTTCTAAACGATCTTTAGCAAGGGCTAGCTCATCACTAGAAAATGCTTGTCTCTGAGCCTGCTGTGCTAAATGAATGTCCATTTCTAATATGGAAGAGAGGCGTGAATATCGACTGATGAAATCATACTGGTACGTGCACATATGAACTGCAAAAAGAAATTAATATTAGCATGTCTGCATTACAGTTATAGAAGAAATAAATCAAGTAAAGTTAGTATTTCTTGTTTGTCCTTAGAGTACTTATATATACATAAAATGGCTAGCAGAGATATTTGCATAAAAATAGAATTTTACCAATGTGATCTATAGTTAATAAATAAAGATAAAAACAGATTTTTTTTAGAATGACTATGGTAATTATATAGCTAGAGTAATCCTAAATGAATGCACATATTACTCACTCATTTCAAAGACTTGTACAGGAAGTGCTAGACAATCTTGTCGTTCAGTAATTTCCTCACTGTGGCAGGGCACACTGCATACCGATTCTGCTGGGGGCATCAACAAGATGAAATTCACGCCATTCCCAAACTCTAGCACCTCAAGGTCATAAATGCGATGTCCGACAGAGTCTACATCACTCACATCTAAAATTGAAATTTTGTTAAAAAGTATGTAACATTTAATAAATTGCTTATTGCATGACCGACTACACATAATTGACTTATTAACCAATCAAGAGCTGCTTCCGTGCAATTTTTGATACGCATTATTTAATATTTTATATTTTCATGTTTATCAGTAATCTAGAATTAAATATTAATTCTAGGTCAAAGATCACAACTGATAACGAAATGATTGCAAGCTTAATTTTTTGTTCTGTATAGTTAATAACTGAACTTGATTATATTGAAAATTATATCGCACATTAAATAAATTAAAATTTACCTAAATGTGTTAACAATCTTTTACTAGCTGCAATTAATAACTCTTGAAAGTCTGCTTGGCAACTTGTTGGTATTTCATTGATGTCATTTTCACTTAAAGCTTTTACCCATTGCCATTCCTCTTTGGACACATTGGGACAATCTCGTATTTTTGTATATGGTAATATGTTGGGACGTTTTTCCTGCACAATGACTCGAATAAGATCTACTGTGCTTCGCAATTTGAGATAACCCAGGTAGAGACCACGCGGTAATGGTATTGTACTAACTTGATGATAAAGTATCATGTCCTACAGCACAAAGATTAAAAACTCGGGGGACATTCAACATTTTTATACATAATTCATTAGATACAATCTTCAGTCAGTATACTAATTTTAGAAAGTTGAACAACACAACCATTGATTTTTAGTCATCTTTAGATAATTCTTAAACTTTTGACACAGTCCTTGGAACTTTATCGGCCTTTAATTGACTGGTGACAAAAAGTGACATTTCCAAAAGATATACATCTTGAAAATTTCTGAATTAATGGCTAAATTCCTAGTTCAATCCTAGTAACTTATTTCTTTTTCAAATTACAGTTAATTTTTAATTGACTATTACATTAAATACAAAAGATAAACTCACCGATATTTGCACGACTAGCATGTCAGGGGCGGACATCAAATCATTGCAAGATGAAACTTTTCTTTGGATTTTTCCAAGAGGCATCCACTTTACTGAAGCACTGCTGACCATTTTAGGGTCTTTTATATAAGTCACAGTAGTAAGCACTATAGAGCCATTACTGTCTTTTATGGGTTTGTAGTAAAACTGTCCTAAATCTTGAATTCCAAGTGATGACTGGAAGATGAAAAGGAAATCACTATATGTAGTACATAGCACAAATTTAACTTGCTAATTATACATTTTTGTTGTGAGCAGATTAGTTTTTGGCAATCTTTGTAGATGTCAAGATTTCTGTACTCGGTGGGACATCAAATGCTACATCTGGAAACACAACTGCGCACATCGTTATGTATAAACTCAGTTCACAAAATCAAAATTAAAACAAAGGTTTGCTTTCACATTACTTAATTCTAACTGATAAATTGTTTTAAAATAAAAAGAATCCAAAAACAAAGGTTCAAAAAGTGAGTAAGCAATGACATTACATCAACTTTATTAAGTAAAGTCCAGATTTAATAAAGTCTCTGGTGGATTAGAAACTCTTTTACTGCATACCAACAATTAATTTTTGGATTGGATTAAAACTTAGGTAGTCCAATAAAATATTTAAAATAGCCACCCTTTAAACAAATCTGCAATAATTATACAATAATATAACTTATACTTCAATTAAGGACTAAAAATGTATTTATGAGAAATTAGGATATATCTCACTGCTGATATCATAGATTACTTATTTTGAAGCTATGTACCTGTAGATTTCCCGCAGCTTGTAACAGTTTGCTTCTCAAATGTACTGTACTGGCACTAGAACTTTTATCCATGTCTTGCTTCAGTAACTTCACATCTTCCCATGTGCATGCTATTTTCATTAACCAGTGAAAATCTGCATGAAGACTCACGCTAGAAAAATTTTCATCCACTTCTATGATTGGCAGGTTTTCTTCTGTTGTGACTAGAATTCTGTCTTCATTGTAAAGTAGACAAGCGAGATATACCCCTCGACTGAAATAGACAACAAGCAGAAAATGTAATATCAATTTTGTTAGAGGCATGAATTTTTAAAGTCTCCATGAAAATAATGATAGTTAATATTTAAGCTGTTTCCTTATTTGGGCCTGATGACAGTGCCTTGATGACAATAAAAATTTTGTTTGTGAGCTTAGAATTTATTTGTTCCAAGATTAACTAAGCTTTCTTATTTTATAGTATTTCTAAAATGTCCTTTGACAAGTGGAACATTTACCTTTTGAGATTCTTTTGAAACTTTGGTGCAGATGCAAATAAACTTTTAATACTGCGTTTCATATTATGTGATGAACTTTTTCTCTGATACACAGGTGAGCCACTAGGTGAAGTGCTCTTGTCATCTCCAAGACCTGAAGAAAGTATTTTGATGATTAAACACATTCTCAAACAGGTACCTCCTTTTTAAAAGCTTTATCTTACTCATTAATACAGCAGGGCACAAAATACATTAATTTGCCGCACAAGTTCCTCTGTAACCCAGTTGGACAAATCAGATCATAATTCTATCAAGTATTACATAATTCAAAACATATAAAATTTTAGCATATCAATACCTTTGATTTCTGTAGCATCAGCAGGTCTAGTTTCCTTTATACCACTAAATAAATCGTCTAGAAGTGTTAACTTGCCATAAGCTCTTGGTACAGTATTACCCAACTCTCGCCAACCTAGAACACAATAGTTTATTAATCACCAGCAACTTTAAAAATAAATTAATATACTGCCTCATTTTTGTCAAACAAAACTGGAGAATTAGAAAACTAAGTTTACACTTGAGACTTAATGCATATTATTATGGATTCTAAAGGAATTTTTACATTAAAAACTGTTTTAAGACATAGTTTCGTTGCACATTTATACAGAGAAGGCATTATCTGAAACAGGATTACACTTGTCAAAAATAAATAAAAGCAGCAAATTCAATATCAAGGCAGACAAAATTAAAAATAAGACAGGTCCTCATTCCTAGGTTCAACACTAGAAGTCATAATTGTATTGCATAATTTGTATAATCTGGGAATATAATAACAGTACACTTACTGGAAGGAGTAGCATGTGATGGGCTTGTAATGGTTACTGGACCATAACCTTTGATATTCCAAGCGAATACACGAACAAAATATTTTGTACCCTGTAGTAAATTTGGTATCTCGTATTCCAAATGTCTCAGATCTTCAAGCATGTAGTCACCAACAATCGGAGTGAAGTTTTCATTTATACTCCATTCAACTGAAACATTTAGAATAAATTTGTAAACCTGTTGTCCATTTTGGCTTTCCATAAGTATCAACTAGGAAATATTGTGCTACTATTGCTGTTTTACAATAAATGAAAAACATGAATTAAAATTTAAGCTTACTATAGGCTTTTGAAAGAGTAGATCCCCAAGTGGATGCTCAGTCAGGTTACCTACATTGTAACATATAACATCAGAACCAAACAGTTATTTCCAGAATAACTCTTTTAATGGCTCACAATTGCTGGACACCTTAACGACATTGTAGTAGAACAAATCTTTTTAATACATTAGGGTAAATCCAGGTATTCCAAAGAAACTAATTTTTTTATACAAGGGATATAATATGTTAGGCAGTTTTGGTTTTGGACTAGACTTACCTTTATATTTTGTAACAACTGCACTGTTATTGGTGTCTGGCTCATCAAACCGAACTACTAATGATGTCGCACTGGCCACGCTTAATCTTACATTGGTTGGGGCATCAGGTATTCCTATGAAGTAAGAAAATGTGTAAAGTTTACATTGTAAGACATGCCAAAGGTTTACATTATAGGAACTAGAATTAGGGTTTCAACTGCAAACTTGTAAACTGGCAAACTGTTCAATGGTATAACCTACATGCCAATTTGGGAACATAAGCATTTTTTAACAGGCAAGAATGAACACTTTGTAAAAAATAGTTCTTAAAAACTTTCAATTTGTAGTTCTTTTTTATTTTCATATTTTTATTACCTCAAAATTATTATCGGATATGTAGCTGTAACATTTTCCAAATTGAACTGAAAAGTATTCTTCCAAAGAATGTATACTTTTTTTTTTAATGATAACCTTCTGTGGTTCTTATTCATTTAAATACTTCATTCATTGTTTTATAACAAAAATGAATATTTGCAGAAATGTCAAAGATATCATATTCAAGAATATCAAATTTTGTCAAAAATTGTCAATAGATTATCAAAATTGTTTAAAAGAGCTGAACACTATAATCCTTTCGCCATACCCCGATTAAATTTCACCCCATATGCTTTCATAGTTTGTTTTGGCTTTGGGCAAATTGTGGTCATCATAAAATTTAAGTTTGTGCTAAAAATTAACCTTTAGTTTCTGCAACTAAATAATCCTGCAACATGGTAACTTAGGAAGCACAAAAACCTTTATAAATAACGTTGCATAACCCTTTCTTACCATTTTTCATTAAACCTAACTCCAACACTTTTCGCACCTCAGTAACAACTATTTTAAAAAAATCCTCCATAGTGCTTTGTCTGATAAATGTTGATTGGTAAAAATGTCATTCATCAAAGCATATTATACCAATTATTTTGCTACAGTTCTTGGAATTAAATAGTGGCACTATCGCTAAAAATTGTAACATCTTGGAATATATTCCAAGCCACATTAGCAGTTCAATCAAAACTGGCTTTCTTTATAAGCAGGAGATAAAAATCTAATTCATGTCTCCTAATCCATCATGAATAAAAAATTGCACTGGTTTACTGAACTGATTGCATGACGCATTCTTGAACTTGCCAACATCAAACGATACATACATGGAATTGAAAAACTCCCACTTTCAATCAAACATTGATGAAATATATTTTTGAACAGCAACATGCTCTTATTAAAATATTTCATAATTCTGAGAACTAAATGAACCATTTTACAGTTTTACATTTTAGGGTTAATCAGTAGATTAGAAAAAAGCAGGTAAAAAACAAATGAATGTATTTCAATGCATTTAAGAACTTCTTTGTAAATACTGGCTGTTTTAATACCATTTTCAAAGAAAAGGCTAAGTGTATACTCTAAATGTTATAAAAACACAGGGCTATTGTTTTCTGTTGTATTGACAAGGGACATGCAAAATAATAGCTTGTTGTATATTAAAAGTACTTTCTTATATATTGTAAAGGAATTTGTTTTGAATAAATACAACCGTGTTTTTATTGGAGAGTGTTATGCTCATTTTAAATTTTATAACTACTAAGCACATTACAATTTCCTGACAAAATAGCTCTGATCCTTTTACCAATATGGAACTTTTTATAATCATTATGAGCATTGTATTCAAAACTTATAATCAGAACTGAAATCTGTTGCATTATGTAGAAATAATTTTTTTTATAAGCGGACTTAATGAGTTTATTAACCCTACATACTGATTATGTTGTAATGTCATTTTATTTGCCTTAATATGGGTTTGTTGATTACATACACACTTGATTATTGCTTTGTACACTGCTTCTCCTAGTGATTGATAAAAAGTAATATACTAAAAGTTTTTAATTCACTTTGTTATGGTGCAGCAGTGTACCCGGTCACTGTATTTCTTATTAGCAAAAAACAGGGAGTTTGTTGTTGTTGTATATTAATAAGAATGTTTTATTCTATTGTTTTTTCCTGTGTACAAACGGGGAAGAACTGTGCATCAGACAGAATATTTTATGTACAAAGATGCTAAGCGAAAGTAGATTTTTAAAGTAGCTCCTAAATGCTACTATAGAATAATACCATAAATAAATGTCATCTCTGATGCAGCAGAAGAGGGTAATACTTAAAGACTGACAGCATCAGAGTTCATATTGGCCCTGCATGCCATATCACATAATTTATTTAAAGCTTGATCACTTATCAATCAATTTGATCATGAAATGTAGTGAGAAATTTGAAAATGAAATGAAAAAAATTGAAGATAAACTTATTGCTGATTACAGTCATGTTGGGGTCTGGTGATCCAAACCTGTATTGGGTTGCAATATATAACTATTATTTCAATCACTTCAGCTATTAAAATAGTCCAATTCTAATGGTTCAAGCAGGAAAAATTGAATAATTTGTTCCTTATGATACCATACTTACAAATGCAATGGTAGATTCTAAAGCAAAATACGAATTTCATAAATAACTAAATAGTATACTCACTTGCATAGTCGTACCCTGCTTTCATTCTCTTCAGTAATCTATGCCTAAACTCCCAATGACTTAAATTTCTTTCATTCTCCTACAAATAAAAAAATGTGATGCTGTTACTTAAATGATGATGATATTTATGTTATCAGCACATGTAAAACATACAATTAAATTCTTTGTAATTTTCTAGATAATTTTCTAACACTGAATTTCCCAAGTACGTTTGTAGAAATTACCTACCTCCCAAATAATAGACATTCTATCCTGAAAAGCACAATATATTGCTAAATGCTTAGCATCCATATGTATTTTAAACAGCTACCAAAACAGAGTAAAAAAGACTGGACTGAAACTTAATTCCAATTACAAAATATGCATGAGAAAAATAATTGACATCAATTAACCGTAAATCCGTAGGCAGATAATGCATTGGCATAAAACCAGTATTACCTTTTTATTTATAGAAAACCTATTAACTCCTGGGACAAAAGTGTCCCAGTTTTAAATTGACGCTACACAACACAGACGAGATACAAGAGAATTTTTAATAATATTCCTATTTCAATTCTGATTTTCTCTGTTACGTATCACATCAACCAACAGATTGCACTAGACTAGACATAGTTAACCAAGACCATACCTTACATATCCAACAAAAATATCAAATACAGGAGTTAACATATTATTCAAGAGATTAAAAAAGTGACGCATAAACATATATTACAACCACACCTACCCCTGTATTACTAAATGACGGACAGCTATGTCGCTGATGTCTGGCATCCATGTTCAAATTCAATAAATAAAGTTAAATTTAAAAGTCTATGTCATCACACAGGCTTTATATACTCAAAGGCTCAAAAATTCTGATTACATTATAAGGTAACCAATTTAAACTTGAGCTCAAAAGAGAGTATTTGTTTAAAGGATTAACTCCACAAATGGCTGCTATGTCATACATTCACACAATTAAAAGATTAAACAAACTAAAATTTCGTTAATTTCTGTGTCTTTAAAAATGAAAGATTCAGATTTAAACCAAAACTCCATATAGAGCAATCTTTCCAAATGCCAGCTAGTAGTACAGTTATAACATTAAAAAACCTCTCCGGCATTTGGTTCAAAAGGCAGAATAGAAATGTATATGACTGTTATAAAGTAGTTCTACATATAACAACCAAAATACTCAAAAGCCTATTGAATACACACAATAGATGACAAACAGTAGACTAATAAGGAGTTCTGATTTAAATAACAGTGGTATCAAAAGATTAGATTGTACTGCTATTATGGGATACTAATAATAAAAATGAAAATAGCAATATATATAAGAAATCTGCTTAAGCTTTATGATTTTGTTCCAATACACAAATTACAGGTAAATGAATATTTTAAAATCTCAGCCAAGATTGATACAATTAAATAGGAAATAAACTCAAATAGGAAACCATTTTGGCAAATTGGCAGAATTTTTTAGCAGGATATTCAATAATTTTAGACAATTTTGTATTGAAAGCAACGATAGAAAGCAAGAAACTCATGTGGAGAACCCACTTGCATTGACAGCTACCACGAGAGTTATTCAGAGCAAATGATCTTGGCTATGTTTTGAAGTAAACACAGAAAACAAAGCACCTGTATTAAAGGGAAAAGATATTCATTTGAATTAGAAATTATAGAGATACTTCAAATGATGGGGGATCCCCATAATACAATCCTAGATCAAGGCCTGATACAGTTTCTGGAACCAAAATGGTAAACAAGAGTGCCATAAATAAATTATTATTCATACAGAGGAAATGGAGGAATGAAATGTTCTTTCACCATTTAGCACTCATTATACTATTTACATGTTTTTGAATGCTGTCATAATTAAAAGTTTGCCATTCATTATGTGCGTTCAACAGACTTTTCTGTAATAAAGTTGTTATGAAATACTAAATTGGATGATACTTTACCAAAAGAATGCCAACAAATTGATATATTTGTGTTTCTCTGCAACTTTTAAATGATATTTAGGGACAATTACATTATGAATTTTTATTATCCGACTCCCACTACAAAAACATTGCCAAAAAGAGTTATAGTAATGTGTTTTACTCCCATTCATAAAACAGTACAAAAAACACATTTTCAATTAGTGTTTGGTACATTCCATTTTCTGTTTTATAATCTCATAAAAAACACAACCTAATATGATCGCAACTGTTTTGCACCAAGAATTACTCTGCTTACTCAAGCTTAACCCAATATTTTGCAAAAATGATTGATACGTCTATATTTGCTTACAATGAATTAGTGATTGGAAAAATGATTCAAAAAAAAAAAAAATTCCTGATAGTTTCTTTTTATCTAAGATCAATATAACTGTATCCATATTTAGCAAAATGTGGTAATCACCGAGTCCCTACAGAATTTGTCTAAACATAAAATGATCAAAATAAATATTTTTCTAAATTAGTTCATGCACATTAAAAACCAATATCTGACATAAAACATTCTAGATATTTTCATAGGAAGGAAAACAAATAAAAACATAATAAGACGTGTTACTAATGGTACATTATCCTGAAAATGAATTTTTTAAAAATCTTATCTTGTAATGTGGCATCAATATTTCCCTAAACAATTAAGCCATGTTTTTCATATAATAAATACAATAAATTTCATAATTTAAAAAAATCATTCTCTATTTTTCAAAACTATATGAATTTTACTAATGGAGATTTTAAAAACAAAATATAATAACATAAAGAAATGTAGTGAAGATCAAATTTTTTCAACAAACGTTAAGGAGATCTTTGCTAATTCATTCACCAGATGCCACTACTCAGCTTGTAACTGTCGTATTTTGATACCGTAGCGGGAAGCTTGCTTATATGCACAGATATAGTTCTCTTTTTACTAACATCTATTAAGTAATTTGCATGTAGTTTAATCACAACAAATGACAGGAAATAAACAATGTGCATGTGGTTTTATGAAAATTGGGTGAATAATTATTATTAATTGGATGCTCGGTACATAGTCTACAACATAAAACAGTAAATGTGGAGTCTGAAAGCTGATATATGTGTACATGCACCATATAAATAAGACAGTGGTTTAGTGGCTAGCATTTTGCTTTAGAAATAGTTTCTGTTAAGCTACTTACCTTAATTTGACTAGAATTTCCATTGACTACTAGTGTGGTTAAATTTTCCACTTTTTTCTCAGCATCACAGACTAGTTGATCTAGTTTAGAGACTAAAATTGCACCATCACTCACTAAAAAAAAAACAGGTTATAATACTGATAAAATATCAAAGCAATTCATGAAGTCATTCCTTTTTTATAGGACTATGTAATGATTTTTTTAGAATGTTAATCAAAGTGCTCAATTTAAATATTAAGTAACTTCAGATATCTTTATACTTCAATATGTCATTTTGTAATGCAGAAACCTAAGGACACAAATCTTAATAGAGTTACAATTGTGTCCACCAGGTGGAGCAATGACCATGTTGAGACAAACATCAAAATTTGATTCATTCACACAGAATGCTTTAAGTCTTCCAACTTAACATTATTTAATGTAAAATTTAAGGCAAGGATCAAAATAGGCTAACACCCACGCATAGGATTTTCTTTCGCCCCATGTGATAGTAACATCTTGGCCATTGGTACATGGTTTGTCATGACAGCTACATCCAGGGGAGTTAAATCTTCATTATTCACACTGGAAAAAATAAGAATTGTCATTGACAAATGTGTAACTAAACAAAACAAAAACCTTGGTATTTAATATTACATCACAACACGATATGTCCTTGCAAATTGGTATATGGATGATGACACCAACCCATTGTTTTATTCAACATTCATTAGTTTACTTAAATTATTACTGAAAAGTAATCACAACATTTTAAACTGTATTTATAAGCACATGTGCTGAAATAACACATATAAATTGACATAAGTTGGGTATCTAATGGGAGTGTCAAAGGTACAGACATTAATTCTGACATTTACAATGATTAATATTACTTTTATTTGAAAATAACTTCTTAAAAATTCTAAACGATATAAGTATATGGTTTAGCCACATGCAAATTATGGTCATCGTTTGCGTCAACACTGATTGCTCACCGACCTATAATTCATTATATTTCGTCAGTAAGGGTAGTTATCATAGCCCACCTTGCCATCTGGTGGTCAGATTTCTTGTGCTTACTATATTTCCTGATTTCCATTTATAAACCATTATATCATTTGTGCACAAAATATGCAGAAATTTTTATTATACTATGTTAAAGTATACAAAGCTTATTTCACTATTTATAAAACAAAATATTTAGTTCAATTAGTCAGTTACTAGTAACTGTTTTATCTACTTTTAGAAATTTGTATCAACCAAAAGTCTGTTTAAATCTTTAAAATAACTCAGATTTCAGGGCATCAAAGTACAAAAAACTGTAAAAATAAAGTTTGAAATTACATGACTCCAAAAACCCAGCTGAAATATATTTTTCAAGTATCAAAAGCATGTACAGTATGTACCAAGTTAAAACTAATCAATGGAAACTGTCTTTCAAATCATTAAAAAACAGTCAACAGAAAGGTTCAAAAGACAATTATATTTCAAGAGTAGGTTTGGTCACGATTATATTTCGCTGATTGTCATTAAAGGACAAACAGTGACAAATTAACTTTGGAAAGGTGATGCTTTCTACATTTACAATTAAACATAGTGCACCTGCCTTCAAAAGCAATAATATTAACATAACACCACACAGACAGGAACTTCAACATTAATAATAATATCTATCAGCAGCTGATGCTTTGAAAACAAAGGCTAGTTGTTGTGCAAGTCCAGTGAAGGCCATCAAAACAAGTTTTTAACAATAACCACAAGCTTCCCTGCAAAAACTTTTTCGTTATAAAATAATGGAAGGAATAATATATTGTATTTTTTTGTATCCCTTTGCTTAAACAGTCACTTTAGAATTTTAATTCTTCCACCAAAAATGTTATTATTAAACTTTCAGAAATGTCTTAAGACTACTCATAGCGCTACAGGGTAAGCAACATGAAATTTTGATGATGATTCTGCCGATGATGATGATTTTGGGTTATGTTCAGATCACTTCTAATGATAATAATTCAGATAATAAATGCTATATAGCAATAAGTTGTTACTACCAATCATCCAGGGTCCAACTGAACAGACAGTATACATGCTGACCATGAGAACACCATTCATCAGTATGGTGAAAGATGGCTTATAAACAACTTGTAGTTGGCATATGATTTCATACATTAGGCAACTAGCCTCCCAAGCATCCATTCAGTCACATGCATTGCTATCTCTTTGAGAACCTTCTACACCTTTCTTTTGTATCCCAAAAGCATACTGAGTATTGATTCAAACCTAATGATACGTATGATGTAGTAACATTGCACAATTTTTATGTAAATACCCCGGTAGTGGTGCTATATCAAAAATTTTACACAAAAAGTTGCTTTGATTAGAAAACGATTGATGGTTGTTGTTTTAATTAATCTGCTAGTATCTCTATATTAATTATAAAAATTAAAAAGTATAAATAAAACTGCTTCAAAGTACTATGTAGACAAAAAAACCCGGCTAGCTTACATGAATGAGAATAAAAAAAAGTGCATCTTACTTTTCATTAATATCGGTTTTACATTTCCCTGTCTGTTCATCTAAAGAAACATTTGCCACAGTTTTACTTCGTAAAAACAACTTCGGCCAGCTTGGACGTTTCTGAAATACATTGGTTGAACTGCGCTTTCGAAATAAACTCTTTTTAGAAACTCCATCCTTTGGCATTTTAGATTCCATTGTATGTCTCCGAAGTAACATTGTACGTGGAGGAGTTACTTTTCTTACTGGCTCCTCCATCGTGTTTTTATTTTTGGAGACAACCATGAAGAATTATCACAAAATACTTCAAACATTCACCAGGAATGTCATAAGAAAATCTGCAATCCACCACTTCACAAGGCACAATTAGGTTCAGTTAGTTTTTTCACTAATTCACAACCATAAATTTTCCCAAAATAATGACAAATTACAATAACTAGCTTTTGAGTTTTTGTCAATGTTTCTCTATCCAATGTATTTCCATAAGTTAAATTCAGGCATACAGTTTCCTCTAGCTCCCATAGAATGATCTGAGCAAATCCTGTGTTTGGGTAAACTGCTACATAGGTTAACGTTTTCTACAAATTACGTAATTTCTATGCAATAAAGAATATGATTAATTTTGATTTTATTATCCAGCAAGGTATGTTAATTTATAGGTGTATCTTAGGTAACAAGTCAATCAAAACTGTTGTTTCTGTGCAGTTGGCATCCCAAATTAAACATTCCAGAGTTATCAGGAGCATTGTCCAGTTCCAAACTTATCCATATAACTTTTGGTGAAAAATCTGAGAATAAAATGTCACTTTTTGTCATCAATGTTTTATGCTACAGAAATTCAACATCTTGCTTTATCACACCACTGTTTCTTCTGATACTTCAATCTTTAATTACTGATTTTTATCGAGTCCATCAATTTTGCGGTGGTTTAACGTTTATTCTATTTCCGTCTTATTAAAATATTACAATAAAGTGTAGTTGCTACGGTAACCTCTTTATTTCCAGGAAACTCCCAGATACTCTATATCATTATAGTTTATATCAATCAGAAGCTACTTAAATGCTCTTTATACTCCTCACAATGTTTGGTATTACTAAAAAAAGCTTGCAGTGATAGACTGAAGAAAGAATTCAGTTGCTGACGTAACCAGTGTCCAAAAATAAGTCTATTTTTCAAAGTAGTTCACTTCCACAATTAGTGAGTACAACTACATTAAATAAGGCTACTATGCCTTCTTAAAGACGTGTTTCTTTCATTAAATCAATTCAGACTGAAGCATCATTGCTATCAATAAATTTGATGTAGTTTTTGCATGTTATAATCATCATTAGAGTAAAATTAGAAAAACTGACAAGAACAAGGACGAGTACAATATATTGCTCGTAGAGTTATTTATTATTTAAAAAAGCACATGCATGTGGCTGGATAAAAGTTGCATGTTACATTTCCAAATTCATTTAATTGGATGTTTCAGCACTTAAAATGCTAGACTTCAAAAGCAAAGCAATTTTACTCTCTGCATGATAGTCCAATTATTTAAAAAAAAAAATATTTTCAAAAAACGTAAAATGGCATCTTATGGAAGATACCTAATTTACACTCTACAAATGTGTTGCATCTTTTTCTTGCTTTGGAGTTTTACTGATAAAGAATAAATCTTTAATCATAAATATTCTATTAATATTTTATTAGTTAAAACATCCAGTGCAATACTGTATAAGTGACTTTATTCCCTATCTCTACTTAAACATAAATTATGTCTAAGTGTTTGAGTGAAACACTTCATGTCAACATATTCAGCCTTGCTTTAATTCAGAAAGTACATGAAGTTTATATTTTCATAAAATGTAGACTATAAGAAAGTGGCATGTTGATTTTTAATGTCAAGAGAGCTCCTTATATAAAAACATCCAGATTTGTCTCCAGAATTGCTGTGTTTTACGTATAAAGTTTTTCTTGTAGAAATTAATTAACAGAATTAAAAACTTGACATAGATTTCATATAAAATTCTATACGAATATTGATAAATCATTTTTAAATACTTCGAAAAGTATACTTTTGCTGGTCCCAATTTTATAATTCCTTGCCCTTTATCAATGTGTTTAGAACGGATAAAAAGTAGAATTAACAATTCGTGGAAATGCCGTCTTGGTACATTTTAATACTATTAAAATTCAGTATTCTGGTTAACAGCAGTATTAACAATGTGCTAAGGAAGGAGATAAAAAGAGTATCATAAACATATTTTATAAGTACATTCCTCTTGATCTTCTCTTAGTTTTTTATAAGTACAAGCTCATTAAAACTGTTGTAATATTTCAGTGAACAGATGTAACTGACAATAGCTAATAATAACGCAACAAAAATTTTGAGAAAAACAGGAAAGAGAAATTAGCAACAAAATGACTTGAAGATATAAATTTTCGAGTGGACTAACGTCACAAGCAATTCATCTTTGAAGATAGAATACATGAAGTTGTTTTACAAATTTATTGTTTCATTGATCATTAGGAGTGACGAGTGTAATATAATTGCTGTCAATACTTGATGGAGCTTGTTAAGGAATCTAACCCTTGAAATTACTGCTTGGCAAAATGACTAGCAATAAAATTTAAAATATAGCCACTATACACTCTTAATGCAATTTTTGGCACCTAAAACATAATGAGAAATAGAAAATCATATAATATATAATCAATAGTTATGATAGATCAGTTTATAGCTGAAAATCAGAATATTTCCTGAAAGCTTATGGTGAAATATATATCTAGATAAAATTATTTTTTGACAGTGACAATATATAATTTACAATGCATGACTTCATCAAACAAAGTCATAGAAAATATTTGCGCTACTAAAGTAGTATCAAGATCCAATATCAAAAAAGCAAAACTAAAAAGGATGATCTGTCATAACAATGATAATTATATATATTAAAAAAAAAAAAAAATTTAAATAAAATTACATAAAAGTAGAAAAAACATATAATAAACCATATGCTATCCTTTTGAAAATTAAAATATCTTCAGGGATTTGTTGAAAATATCTATGGATTGAACACTGGACAAGAGTTGATAATTATTTCCATATATACAAATCATGGTATACGTTTATTTGAAAAATCTGCAGAGAAAACTGACTTTTTTGCAATTTAATAAATAATTTGTCAGGAAATAATGGGCAAGAAAAGCAAAATAAGAATTCTTTATCAATTCTCAGCTCATATGCAACATGTTTTCATATAAAAAAAAAAAATATGCAACTGGAACATGTGCATATGTTTGTTTTGTTTAACTATCAAAATACTAAATCTGAAAGACATTTTAGCCACAGCTCATTAGTATTACTTAATTATAAATTAGAAGCCCACTTAAATTTGATAAATACATTAATCAGCTATTGATTATGGCAGCAAAACAAATTTTGGAGGAAATGATGAAAATTTGTGAGTATATGTGATACTTATATAAAGGTGAATGGTCTTTAGCTTATTTACCTGCAAAAGGATTAGTACTAAAAAAAGACAGCACAGCAAGATATCAGAAATAAGCTGGGCTTATCAAAACAGGAAGGGGGAATACCCTCTGGTACAGTATAATGTGGTAAAGTGCAATAGTATGGAAATTGTTGACATTTACTACATAACATGTCTAGTTTTGCACAAGTTGTACCTGTTATAGCAAAATATTTACATGTAAAATGTAATGTTATTACAAACTTTTAAATGATTTACATCATTTTTAAATGTCCATAATCGAATATACCATATATCTGAAATGATAACTTCTAGAAATACTTAAATGTTCTCTTTTATTTTAAATCGTACTTTACTCTTGAGAACTAAATGCTAATACACTTTTATTTCAATGTCATATTGTACTGAAGAGAAACTAATATGAAACCTCCAGCAAGAAATACTTGTATGGGGTTTTACAGTCTGAATAAATCCACCCGTTAGTGTTCATTAACCTTCTCAACATAGTCAATTGTTGTTATATTCCTTCAATTTAATCATTAAACTTTGCCAACTGAGATAAGCCTTTCTCTCTGTGTGATCCATCGTCTCCTACCACATCTATTCCATCATGATGAGTCATTCTGAATAGATATTGCTGGGAGCCCGCTTTGCTTAGCGGATAATAGATAAGCTCTGGGAGGACAGAATGTGTGTGATCGACCTATTTACTAACCTCCCGCTTAGTCCACTGTTTTACTCCATTATTGTAAGCTGTAATTTGATTGGAGTGAAGACTTTAGTGACACTTTATTATATAGAAATAAAGGGATTATAGTTCTTCTGCTTTTGGAGATAATAAACAAAAATTGACTATGGTTAAGCCCAGACATTAGTCAAGAAGGTATGGAGCACTAACGGATGGATTTATTCAGACTGGGGCTTTTATAGACTTAATGCACAACAATCATGTTTATGCTTAAAATTTCTGCGTTTTAGTTAATTACATTGCATATTTAGAATCACATTTTACGAGGGCTACTGTTGCTTATATTAAAATGTTCGTTAAAGTTTCCATAAAAATTCAATAACTGATGCAATCAAATTGCTAACAAATCATTTTTTATATAACTAATGCAATTTAAACTAACTAAAATAGCATAGTGAAGAAAAACAGTGTTCTAGTTAAAAGAAACAGCACTGTCATGTAAAACATACATAGGAGAATCCAAGATGGCTATTTGTGAAAAGTCCAAGATGTCTGCGCCCAAGGACTAACAGACAGATTTCTAACATGCAAACATGTAGGATATCATACTCCAGTATATTATGTAAGAGCTCCCCTAATGAAAATTGAAAGCGGGATCCCGGTCCAAGATTTTTTGATATCCCGGTTATGGACCGGGATCCCGGTGGG
>JAOXYB010005234.1:0-20232 GCA_028565635.1 Phoronis ovalis | reverse complement strand
TTTCTGTTCCAGAAGTTGCACACAGATCTGGATGTGTGGTGATTATGACGTCGATTAGTGAAGGTCCATGAATAGTAGTATAGTTCACAAATTAGTTGAGTCATATCGTGCATATCACACAAATCTACTACGGGTTCGCCTTTGGATTTAACCAAGATGTCACAGTTTAAATCACCGATTATCCATACATATTGGTAGGAGATTTGTGCCCTCTCAACTATGTTGGAGAGTTCAGTACTGAGAGTCGCATTTGGGGTACTTGGAGGGTTGTAGGTCATCACAAAAGTGACAAATAGATGTTTAGTAGCTCTATTTGGTTGTACCTCCAGCACCACGGTCTCTGGAGTGGCTGTTTCCATGGTTGTAATGCGTTGACATGGAATATCCGACCGTATACATACACATAAGCCTCCTCCAGATTACGATTTAAAGTATAATCGGTAGCAATAACTGTACAAATTATATAAAATATTATTAATTATATAACGAATCCATCAATTGAACATTTTAAATAATTTATAAATTCTACCAAGTATAGTTTTTATGTTATAATGCGTTTGAGTGAGAGCCAGGGCACTGATACGTCCGTAAGTCACATTCTCACTGATTATTTGAACGATCTCACGAGTCAGAATACTGAATCTGACTTGGAGAAATATTAAATGATCCCTGGATTAAATCCCAGCAGGGAGAAACAAAAGAATTAAAAGCAAATGTATCATATATTAGAGTTTGTTGCGCTGTTGACGAAAACAAGAAAAATATCTATAGTCTCCCGAACACTAAAATCTCAAAAAGATGCATTAACCTACCTGGACAGTTGGAGATGCAACAACGAAACCATAAGCTAACACGGATAAGAATGAAAGTGAAGTGCGAACAGCACGCACCTGGCATTTGTTTGTAGTTATCAAGGGTACCGCTAGGTGTCTAAACGTCTTCAATAATGTTTGCGTCTAATTTATTAAAGTTGTCAAAATGTAGCAACATATAATTCATATGGGTACTAAGTAATGATCTATCAATATTTAAATGTGTTTCATTTCTGCAGAGTGCAAATTTATGCTTGAAACTCTTAGCTCGAAATTGTCTCCCCCTTTAGCAGTTTTAATGATTTTGCTATTACCGCCGTACAACCACAGCTATGTCGATTTCTAAAAGTGCGAATACTTATAATCGTCAAAATTGGGAAGAATCTGTAAGTTTTTTTTGGTTAGGTGTTATAAAGATAACGATTGATAGTTCTTTGTTTATAGGTATTTCAAATAAGTTAAGAAAACTTACACATTTCTCTTAGTACTGTTCAATTTTACGTTGATGAAAACGCTATTCCTGATTCAATCAGTGAATGAATGATCAGTGTCAGATTCATTGTAGTTGTATTTCAACTTTATATACCATTCCCCTATTAATAGGGTAGCACTGTTGAATCTGTATTAATCAATGTGATCAGGATTTAATTGCTTAGTACTTAAATTAATCTCAATTTTTTGTATGTTTTAGGATTTCCCAACACTATGTCAGACATGTTTGGGTGATAATCCATATATTCGTATGGTAAGTACCAAGTGGTATAACATTAATGAGTCATTAATGTACTGGTTCAGAGTGAGTCTTGGGTTACCTAGTCTTAACTTTTGGGAATATGCTTTTTGTATGGAAGAAAAAATCAAGTATGAGAGAATGATCATGCAAGTGTTTCCACAATTAGAACAAAGTCAATCACAAGCTTAGTTAACTATGATTGAGTTAAATCTCTAATTATCTTAAAAATACTATACATAGTTTTCTATAAGAGTCTTACATATCACTACATATTGTAGGTAATGTGAAAAAAAAATGTGAACATTGTTATCAATTTCCAGACAAAAGATAAATATGGAAAAGAGTGTAAAATATGTGCCAGGCCGTTCACAGTGTTTAGGTGGTGTCCAGGAGCTAGGATGAGGTTTAAGAAAACAGAAGTCTGTCAAACATGTTCGAAATTAAAAAATGTGTGCCAGACATGCTTACTGGATTTGGAATATGGTATGTATATAGTTTCTCAATGAATGGATCCTACATTATATATCCAATGTGAATATTTATAAATAGAAAATAACATGCCACATACTTTAATGATGAAGACCTGTGTTTATTTTTCTCTTACAAGTTAATATGTTTAATAAGTATGATCAAAGTTTACAATACACTGTTTGCATGAACTTGCTGGGACCACTGTTGTGGTCACCGTATAAACCCTAGACTTAACCCAGGCATTCCCTGTGTAGTTCTCTGTGCACTCACATGATTCCATTCATAAAACCAGCATTCTGGAATCACTTTGGTTCATGCAGCGATCACGACAGTGACTCCCATGCTCTTGCAAATAGTCTGTTACATGGATTTTTGGAATATATGTCACTTTCTGCAGATTCATCTAGCCATAGCAATTACCAATGCAAGAATTTCTGAAAAATGAATCATTACTATACTATTATACTAGAATCATTTGTAAATATTATAACTACCATTAACTTATAAGTCTGGATTCACATTTTTAAGCATGTCGCAAAATGGCTGCAACTGTCATCAATTTATGCAGCGTTAAATAATCTTCACAGTTAGCTGTGGACTGCAGGGATGCCTATTAAATCTAGGTCTTGTTTACAGTACTGAACTTTCTGTTGTGGATAAAGAACAAATACAACTGAAATACATATGTATGAGATAAACAAGCTCCAACACAAGTCCTAAATGGTCCTATGTGTACTTCATCTGTTACTAAACACATTTCATATATTTTAGGTCTACCAGTTCAAGTTAGAGATGCAGCTCTGAAAGTGATGGATGAGATGCCTAAGTCTGATGTAAATAAAGAATACTATCAACAGAACATGGAAAGAGAGGTGAGTTTATGCCCTTTGATGCATTTAGGTTTGTACATTCTAGAATAAATAGCATTGCTATGTATCCAAGAAACTGTCAATAGATTGCTGTTCTATATTAAAAAAAGAAACTTTATCCAAAAGAACACAACCTGTTCACTTATCTTATGATTTTTGATACTTAAAGTCTGGTTTAACAGCATATGTTTGGTTGAAGAACATAGGAGTTCTCTATAGCTGTAACAAATTGGAGACTGGTTAAAGAAATGGTTTTACAAATGATAATGTTATACTCCTATCCTTTAGAAATTGCTTTTGATGAAAATCGGTGTATGATAGCGAATATATTTGCATTCCGTAGATAGCACTGAGTGATGGGACAAGTTCAGTTGGAGCTCTTGGTAAGGCTATGGCTCCTAGTGATATGTTACTGAAGCTAGCTAGAACTACACCCTACTACAAGAGAAACAGACCCCACATCTGTTCCTTCTGGGTGAAGGGAGAGTGTAAAAGAGGGGAGGAATGTCCATATAGGTAAGTATCTCTTACGTATTTAAACTGGCATATGTACAATTATTTTGAGGAATGTTTCATATGTCTGTCTTATTCACTTGTCTTTTTTCTCTCATCTGCTACTCACCAAAGAGTAAGCTAACATTTGTTTTTCATATCAGTGCTGCTATTGATTGCTTTTTATGCCCATCACTATGTAATCGTGAATGGGTATATAGTCGTAGGGTATGCGGCGTTGTCGTCGTCGGCATATGTAACCTTTTCTTTGTCATGCTATAACAGCTTCAGCTTTCGTCAGATCATCTTCGTATTTGGTAAGGGTAAGTACAGGTCAAAGCACAGGTCGGATATAATTTTGGCCTCGATTACTTCCAACATGGCCGATTGGTGGCCATGTTTGTACCCGAGAGTGCACCTCACATTGTGCCCATCTCGGGAAAGACGAAGCGTTGACCTGACGATTCAAAGGTGGCTTCACAAAGGCCATGGGTTGGTGGGCGTATTAGGCCAGGTGACATTTCAAAATGACCTTGAAAAGTAGGTCAAATTCCGATACGAATATTTGACAATTTCTGTTGCATGTATCAATTTCTTCAGTTTTTATCCAATCAGGTTTATATTTGGTACAGGATAAATACAGGTCAAAATGCAGACCGTTTGTGATTTCGACATGGATCACATTCAAGATGGCCGACTGGCGGCCATGTTTATTCTCGAGATGTTAGCTCGCAATAATAGCTTTTGCTTTTGTCAGATCATCTTCATATTTGGTACAGGGTAAAAGTACTGGTAAAAGTACACGTAGGATATAAGTTTGACCCCGATTACTTCCAACATGGCCGACTGTAGGCCATGTTTGTACCTGAGAGTGCACGTTATGTTGCACCCAATTTAGGAAAGACGAAGCGATGATTGGACGATTCAATGTGGATTCACGTAGGCCATAGGTTGATGGGCGTATTAGGCCAGGCCACATTTCAAATGTCGATGCGAATCTTCGACATTTTTTGTGCGTAACACTTTCTTTGTCGCGCAATAACTGCTTCGATTTTTATCTGATCACCTTTATATTTGGTACGCCATTTCGGGAAAGTCAAAGCAAAACCACCTATTTTCCTTTTAAACCAAAAATTTGGCATTTTCCCTCTATTATCAACCTCAAAACTATTATGCATACAAAGATGGCTTTACAACTAAAGAAACTACATCATATGATGGGCATCTGTCTGCACCAGCAGACCTCTTGTTGTTTTATTCTGTTGTCTTGGGAATAAAACAAACTGAATTCCTAAAAATGGCTTGAAATGTGCCATCCACATAACATCTGTTGTTTTGTTTTCGGGGGTTGTGCTTTTCTTGTTCTATCATTGATTCTGGTACACTTGAAAGGATAAATCTAAACTAAAGTTAGTTTATGGTAGAATGAAAAATGTTTTATTTTCTTTGGTTTATAGGCACGAAAAACCAACTGATCCAGATGATCCTCTAGCTGATCAAAATATTAAAGACAGATTCTATGGTCAAAGTGATCCTGTTGCAGACAAACTACTTAAACGCTACAATGCTTTACCCAAACTGGAACCCCCAGAAGACAGATCAATCACAACACTTTATGTTGGGAACCTTGGTGATAAAGTTACAGAGAAAGATCTTAGGTAAGCAATTATAATTGCAAGTTTTTAACACACATGAGCCTTGTAGTGAGTAGAATATTTCAAGAAATAGTTGAATGAGTGATAACTTATAACTGGAAAACAGTCATTGCAATTCACAAAAGTTTTTACATGCATGGATGTCCTATTGCATTTAGCTATGTACACATTCTGGTAGAAAGCATCTGAAAACTGTCACACATGCTGGTACTGGTGCCTTATACAAATTATTTGTACCCGAATACGAGAGATTTAAAATAATTTGTACGGATAATATCTACTACACACACACATTATTAACAAAATAAATATTAGCAGGCAATGGTAAGTGAGTGCTATTTCCCAGAAGTTCTTGTTGTTGTCATTTAGTCTTTGACAATGTTTCTTATAGGGATCATTTCTACCAGTTTGGAGAACTAAGACAAATTACTGTAGTTGCAAAACAGCAATGTGCTTTTGTCCAGTTTACAACAAGACAAGCAGCTGAAACAGCGTGTGAACGTTCCTTTAATAAGCTCATAATTAATGGGAAACGTTTAAACATTAAATGGGGTCGCCCGCAAGGGCAGCCAGGTGGTACCGGGAAAAAAGATGAGGGTGAAGAAGAGAAACACCTTGAACCAGTGCCTGGCCTACCAGGAGGTTAGTCATACCATCGGTGTATTTTTGCACTAGGGCTGCTTAGCATTATTATAGCTAAAAGAATGTAGTTATTTTGATATACTTTGTTCCACTAGTATAATCACACCATTATCCCTTACAAGTATTTCTTGGTAATTTTGATGATTTTCTATTACATAGTTATCTGACTAATTTATAATAAATAGTTTTATCGAGTTGATAGAATTATGTATTATAATAAGTACTTTGCTGCTTTTGTTGCTATCCATCATAGATGCATGCCAGTAAAAATCTCTATTGTTCATTGCACCACAGGTTTTAGTTGTAATGTTTGAGCTAAGGGAATATATTTTTCCTGACCTTTTACCATATTAATAACTACTAATTTTTCATTTTGACATGTTTTATCTTTCAGCTCTACCTATGCTTCCTGAAGAGATTGGAACAAATTTCTTTGGCTTAAGCCAGCCACCACCAATGTTACCCCCACCTCCCATGCATATGCAAATGAGAGGTCCTCCTCCAAGGGGTCCACCTCCTAGAGGACCTCCTATGATGGGAAGACCAAGAGGACCACCTCCAGCAGGTTAGTCACCCAGTCCAGCTATAGTATTTATAAAGGTCTGTCAAGCTATGGCATTTATAATTGTCATGACTGAGAGAACATTTTTTCAGCTTGCACCAAAATCCAGCTTGAAATGAAGCTGCAGTCATTAAAATATAGCAAGATTTCTTTTAATTCAAACCATAATTGTTGGCCGATTTCTTTGTCTTATGTTGTCTGTGTGTATATATTGAAAATAAATCCTTGCCTCTCAAATTCTACTTTTAAGTGTGAAAGCCCAATCTTCACATTTTAAAACACTATAGCACGTATTAAGTTTCTGTGATAATTATGTATCAAAGTAAAAATTTTGCAAGAATTCTTTGACAGTGTAATGTTATGCCAAGTACAAATATGGTTAAATTTACAAGGAAAGAAATAGTAATAGCTTTTGTGCTATCCTTTGGAAGTCGTGAAGAAGCATTGTTTCATATTTGATATTTTTTTTCTTGCAGGATTGCGCATACCACCACCTCCCCCAGGAATGGTCCCAATGCGACCACCTCCTATGATGAGACCTCCATTCTTAGTAAGACCGGGAGCTCCTCCTCCTTTAACAGTCCACTATCCATCTCAGGACCCAACTCGAATGGGTGCTACAGGACCATCTAGTACCATCACGTCGGATATTAAGTGATCAACTCAAGTAGCAGCAATGGCATGATTGTAAGGACTTGCTTAGTGGAATAAATTTGATATTCTTAGGTGAAGGAGTATTTCAATAATTAATAACATTATTTGACGAGGTGCAGCTGGCACTTCTCGTGAAACTACATGTTTACAAGTACAAAAGCTGGATCAGTATTTGACTAGACTTATTATCTGCTGTTAGCCTCGAGTGTGTAAATCTGTTTTGTACCAAGGGTGGTTAAGTTGGAATAACGTACTTTCAGACTTTTTTACACAAGTAAAGTTACTTGTTTGTTGTTAAAATAATATTTATACACATTTCTTGTACAGCAAAACTGTATTTTTGTGAACAAGACAAGTTGCAGACTATTTTTAGGATAGTCATGAATTTATTCATATTCTTACATTAAAATGGTTTACAAATGTAGAAGTAAACAATAAACAAATAGCATGATTGTGCATTTTTGAGAAGAAAACCCTAACACATAGTCATAACTGCATATTAAAATGTTAGAGCAAAAAAATACCATACAGCATACACACTTTAAGCACTAGTAAATATTTAAAGCACTATTAACATTTGGGTCAAATATTGCAGTTAGCATTGCCCAAGACATGAAGCAGTCAATTTTCAAAGAAAATTAAGACTAGAGTCAACACATAATAAGTTAAACAAGGAGAATTTCACATTACAGGTTATTTTTCCTAGAAGATAACTTTATACACTTGTCCTAACTACGTTTTTAGTAAGTTCAAGTATTTGCACTGTCTAGCACCAACAAAAGTTAAACGGTGGATATATAGCTTTTCTATACTAGAATGGCACTGTGTAGAGCGCACACCTCCATCAGGTCATTCTAGACGTATCTCAGGCCCCATCCTTTCCTACACAAAAAACACTTCTAAAATAATAGCATCCAAATCTTCACCAAAATCTACTCAATTTGTCACACCTGTCCCATCCACCAAATGTTTGTCCAAATCTGTTCATAACTTTTTTAAGATATCCTGTTAACAGACGAGGATGAATACATACTCGGCACCTGGTGGCAGAGATAATGAATAAATGATTGGACTGGTTTTAAGCTTTATTACAGTTTGCACTACCATGCAACTATTTTCACGATATTCTATCACATTTATATTATGATTATAAACGCTCTGTAGCTGTGGGAATAACAATGGCAAACAGTTTAAAATCTTGCAAACTGTAATAACGGAGCTACATATCACAATGGTCCCATATGGTCACAGAAAGAAATTTAAAACTCTTCCAACATAGTTGCTATTAACAATATTGCATACAGATTTTCTACTTCACCATTCAGTTAAACAGTTAGCAAGTTAGGTTTCATCGATCTTTACTTGTAAGTTTATCAATCAGTTCTTGAAGAGGAGCTAACTCCCGCTTATCTATGAGACTGAATTCCTGTACGAAGAATATGAAATGTTTGAATGATGTATTGAGATGGGCTTCCTCTGATAACTGCACGACTTCCTTGAAATGTTGATGATAGATATGAGCATACACACGGAATAAGCGCTTAAGTATTGTCTTAGCTACTGATAGAAAGTTTCTGGGAAATGGCACACCTAAAAGTAGAAAACACAACTGAATAACATGAACAATAGATACAGGTTTCTCATAAGCGTACATACATTCCAGCAGCTGCAATCTAACAGATTAGCTGTAAAAAAACAACTCCATGGCATGTTTGAAAATTGATAAGAAAACACTTTAAGAAAAGCACCTAATGGGTACAACTACATGTGGGCAATTATAATTTAATCATATTCTTGCTTACTTTCATGACAACCCAAATTAATTAAGTAATAATGGCATTGCATATATTGTTAAGATGTGGCCAACAAAAGAAGCTTTCAGAATTGTCTAATGTATGTATATATAAAGTTATATCCATATACAGAATTTCAAAACAAGGAAAGGTAACAAATTTCTCACCTATTTTAGACGGAAACAATGTCTCATCATCAAGCTGATCTTGCACCCAAGTCATCAAGTAATCAATATATTTGGGGGCCGAGCACTTTATAGGTTTTTTTACTGTATGCCCGTCCGCCCAGTGATATTCGTATTTCGGCCCGGCTGACATAACAGGACAGGTTTCCTCGGTACAGAATTCCGTTATAGTACCATACAACATGTTAATCTGATTGAAGAAGTCGACAGCTAAAAAGCAATAATAAGAGTTGATTACTGACTTAACCTGTCAATACTTTCAGTTTTATTATCAGGACAAAGTGCAGCTGAAGCCAAGACTAACCACTAGCATGAATAAACAAGACATTTGTCATGTCTAATGCCCATCCAATGTGTAGGACTATATTTTTTTAACATTATTGGATTTTTACATTAGAACAGAATAGAATACAATCATCATGCATTATAACCTGGTTCATGACTGTTTTGGTGGGGTACTCTTATTCAAAGTGACTGAATGTGCTGTCCGATGCGTTACCACTGCGGAGTACTGACCATATTTTTAAGATGAGGATGTGCAGCCCAAACTCAAAATATACACCCATTTTTACTGCTTTCAGTCTCAAAAATTGACCCATTTTTACGGTTTTCTGCCATAAAAACCATCACTTTTTAAGTTTTTTCTTTGCGGCTATAAACGTATCGTGACACAGCCTCTCAGGAACAAATATGGGCATCAGTTGCAAGTAATCAAGTCAATATTATACATAACCTTTACTTCGACCTGTACTTACTCTGTACTGAATATGGAGCTAATCGGATATAAACTGACGCAGCTATTGCGGTACACAGAAAGTGTTACACACGTTAAAAAATGTTGAAGATTCGTACCGGCATTTGACCTACTTGTCAAGGTCATTTTGAAATGTCACCTAGCCTGTTACGCCAACCAACCTATAGCCATCCTAGAACCACCTTTGAATCATCCAGGTAGAGCTTCGTCTTCGTGGCTATAGACGCAACATTAGGGAACAAACATGGCCGCCAATCGGCCATATTGAAAGTAATCTAGGTCAAAATTACACATGGTATGTATTGCGATCTGGACTTACTCTGTGCCGAATATGAAACTGGCCGGATAAAAACTGAAGATGTTATTATTATGTGCAATCTCGCAAACCAACATAGCCGCCAGTTAGCCATGTTGAAAGTAATCCAGATTAATATTACACATAACCTGTACTTTGTCCTGTACTTACTTTGTACTAAATATGGAGCTGATCGGATAAAAACTGATGCAGTTATTGCAAGACAAAGAAAGTGTTTTGCACGGTAAGAAATGTTGAAATATCGTACCGGCATTTGACCTACTTGTCAAAGTCATTTTGAAATGTCACCTAGCCTATAACACCCCCCAACCTATAGGCTTCCTAGAACCACCTTTGAATTGTCCAGGTAGTGCTTCGTCTTCGCGGCGGCTATAGACGCAATGTTATGTACCCTCTCGGGACAAACATGGTCGCCAGTCGGCCAAATTGGAAGTAAACCAGGTCAATATGATACATAACCTGTACTTATTCTGTACCGAATATGGAGCTAATCGGATAAAAACTTAAGCAGTTATTACAAGACAAAGAAAGTGTTCTGCACGTCAAAAAATGTCAAAGTTTCGTAATGGCATTTGACCTACGTGTCAAGGTCATTTTAACATGTCACCTAGCCTATTACGCCCACCAACCTATAGTCTTCCTAGATCCACCTATGAATCGTCCAGGTAGGGCTTTGTCTTCGCGGCTATAAACGCAATGTTACGTGCCCTCTCGAGAACAAATATGGCCACCAGTCGGCCATATTGGAAGTAATCTAGGTCAAAAGTACTCATAGCATGTACTGTGACCAGATAAAAACTGAAGCTGTTATTATGACGTGCAATCTCGCGAACCAACATGCCCGACAGCCGGCCATGTTGGAAGTAATCTGGGTCAATATTATCAATAACCTGTACTTTGTCCTGTACTTACTGTGTACCGAATATGGAGCTGATCGGATAAAAACTAAAGCAGTTATTGGGAGACAAAGATAATGTTATGCACGGAAAAAAATGTCCAAGAATCGTTGCGGCATTTGACCTACTTGTCAAGGTAATTTTAAAATGTCACTTAGACTATTACGTCCACCAGTCTATGGCCTTCCTAGAACCACCTTTGAATCGTCCAGGGAGTGCTTCGTCTTCGCGGCTATAGATGCAACGTTACGTGCCCTCTCGGGAACAAACATGGCCGCCAGTTGGCCACATTGGAAGTAATCAAGGTCAAAATCAAAACAGCCCTACAATTTGACCTGTATTTACCCTGTGCCGAATATGAAGCTGATCGGGTAAAAACTGAAGCTGTTATCGCGAGACAAAGAAAGTGTTACATACGACGACGATGACAACAACGACGCCTTCACTACGACAATATGCCCATCTACCACTATGTGGATGGGCATAAAAAGTATAACTATGGGTACAAAACATGTGATCTAGCAAAGAGTCTTAAAACAGTTTGATGAAATCATACATCTATACATCTTCGTACGGAGAATAACTCACTGTTTACAGCCACCCATTCATTGAGGTCCTCTCCTTCTGGTAAAACTACTGCCATTCGCAAATTTCCACTACCCAAGGTAGCTGCAGCATGTTTCATCAAATCATACTGGTGAGTTCCTTCAGGAATGTTTTTCTTTGGTTTAAATGTTTTATTATTTCGATTTCCACTGTTAGAAAAATAAAAAAGACATGTATTATGTCTACAGAGCAAACCTGGTAATCAATGATGAGATTTGTTTTACTTTATATTCATACAAGCAGTTAATGCCTCGCATGTTGATTTAATAAAATATGGAACACAATTACACAGCATGAACAGTTAGCACATTTAATTATAACTGGACAAGTTTGATAGGTCTATTTGTGTCTACAAAAAATATATGGGTATTTACATGTTAATTACTGGACCAGTAATGGTCTAACTATGATTCTTACACTCAAGATATTTATGTAATGGACATATATATATATAACCATTATCTAATTTATAATCATTTCTTCCACACAGAATTCTACTTTTTCAACCTTACAGATAGAAGGCTTTCTGTGGTTAAAAAAGCTAACTGCAGTCACGCAGCTCTAAATATTCTAGGCAGGGGACTCTTAAGTGCACAAATATATTATACCACATACAGTGCACACAGGTCATGTTGTCTAAACATAATAAGAATTAATTTCAGTTTTACATGCAAACATGCCCAAGGTCTAGAATAACAATTATCTTGGACAGCCTGATGTGCATATCAATACATCAATAATCAATCAGGTCTAGCCAGTGCCTTTAAGAAGGAGTCATAATATAGTGCGATATGATACTAAAATCCTTCCTTACACATCTACTTTAAACGCACCACGGAAAACAAAATTTACTTCACATTAATACAAATTATGCTTAAATCCATCAGCCTGTTATCAAACTTTCATGTTGTTTCCTGGAAACTCAAACCACAAGATAGAGAATAGCAGGGAGTTTGCTAAACTAATATTGCATTTTGGGCTATTATTAAACACAATTAGCCTGCACACCTTTTGTTTCTTTTACATATATTCTGTTTATATATTAATACACTATACATACTACCACCTACAAATGCAGATTGATTCAAGACAAATAGGTGCAGTACATATTTTTTAGACATATGCTCCAAACTACAAAGTAATTCTATGCTTTCTGAAGACAATGGCCATCGGTTACTTAGCATTTCTTTCATTACCAGCTTCCTATTTAGTAAAATACATTTTTTTTAAGATACTAACATAAGGTATTGCTCTGGTAACAAACAATCTTGATATATATAATTACTGGTGTACATAGATATTTGACTACTGTAGCTAGGAAAAATAATATGTTTAACAAAACATGACATATGAGCCTGGTATTAATATTTACTACCAATTTTAAACTAGTATATCATTTCAAAGATGCGTCACCTTACAAAATTTCATAAAAGGGTAAAATTTCATATAATAAATTTTCTGGCATGTATTATTTGTCTGATGTATCACTTACATGGCAATAGATACAGTGAGGTAATCAATATTAATTATAACGTCTACTTATTTCTAAAGGTTGTATTTTTATATAATGAAGTAAGAAATGAACAGAATGGATGACAACTGGTGACAAATAACATGTTCCCAACCTTTCAGGTAACCTGACATTTTTCAAATATGCTGTAATCACGAAAGTATTAGGATGTCCATCATTAAATGTAAAATTTAGTAAATTATTATCACATTAACAGGAACTGGTTTAGCCCTGAATCACATTAACCAGTTGTGTTAAAACACTTGAACTCAAGATAAGTGCTACACAGGAAAACAATTACAATATGATACCAATAAATGTCCACCCTGTTATATACACAAGATAATCTCATGTCTTGTATCAACAAACACAAACTAATGCCAGGCTAGAGATTGTTGAGAGAGGGGATTGCTTTTAATTAAATACTAGCCATGTCTCAGGCAACACTATAAAGTATTACATATAAACATATTGAGATGTGACTGGAGATTTTGTTTTGAGAACCTCAGGCGCAAGAGTGTGGTGAAGGCATGCCCTACTAGGGGGTTCGGGGGCATGCCTTAAAATTTTGAAAATTAAGATGCAACCTGGTGCAATTTTAGCTAAAATTACTGCTTTTGTAGGCTTTATTAGCCAATGACTTGAAACAGGGACAAATGATGACATTCCAGCCGGGAAACCGGGGGATGGGTCCTCAAACAGAATTTCCCTGTCAAACTGGGAGACTTGGCATCACTGGAAGGATATATATGAACTCAAGTAGGAAATACATATTTTTGAAGGTTCAAAAAGTAAGGTCACATTAAATGAATTGATACAGTAAGCTCCATGATTTGGGTTTATATTGCCTCACAACCACAGGGTACATTAGTCATTATCAAGAGACGAGAATGCAAGAACGGGCCAGGACTAACCTATAATAAACATATCAGCCAAGAGTTAGTTCACAGGAAACGCATGCCTGCTCGGAAGAAGAGGTGTGTCATATAACTAATAACAAATCAAATGAATCATTGTTTTGAAACTTGTCACAACAGACAATACTGACAATACCTTTCTTTGTTTCCTCTTTCCTATGTAAAATCAAATGTGTTCATTTTAAAAACACATTTCTTTTAAATTGAGAAAATCTATCCAATATTAAAATTATATTCCAAATGAACCTGGGAAAATTGGCCGAAATTGCCAAGTTTAGCGATTTTTAGATGTCCGATTTGACAAATTGATTCAGACGACAGAAGTGAGAAGATGCTACTTACAACAAGAAGCTCATAGCGAACTATTTAACACAGTTTCATCTACAATACTGACATCTGCCCAGTGTAATGGTTTTACTTGATGTGTCTGTTGTCTTTGCAGCAATGTCTAAAATTATTTACTTCAGATGTTCAAGGATATATCTAGACAAATTCCGAAAACAACCGTTTCAAAGATGGCCGTAATTGTTTGAGAAATGAACCCGGAAATAAAATATGACCCTTATATTTGCATAACAGACCAAATTATGCTTTCACTCACATTTGCCAATTCATTTTAATTAAATTTTACTGTATTTGAAATAGAAAAATGTATTATTACGAACCTTGTACATACGTTTTCTATTTAGATGGATAAATATGTTTATGTTTTTAAGCTTAATAATAATATTGTGTTTTGGGGTTTCTTTGTTTGCGAGCTAACTCCCACAATCCTTTGCGTACACCTCCGAGTGCCGACGGAAACAAGCGAAGCTAATTATCTCGGTTATCCGTGACAAAGGCATGGGTATGTATCCACCATTTTGGTTACTATTTTCAGAGTTTAGATTTTTGCACAATCTAGCTGCTTACGGTCATTGTATTTTGCTTACTTTTTATGAATAAACTCTTGTTAGCAGTTGTGATCATAATGCTCCAATATGAGTTTCTTTCTTGTTTTATTTGTCTTTTTATTAGCAGTTGTGATCATAATGCTCCAACTCCAAGCCTCCAAGGCAATACTCCAATAGTCATGAATATGACTATGAGTTTCTTTCTTGTTGTTAAATGACATGTTATATTTGTCTTTCTATTCTATATTTTATGAGGTCGACATTTTATGATGTCGACATTTTACATTCTGCCGTTCTCAGTTTCTGGAAATCCCGTGGAAATCCGAGTCCTAATATTTAGAAAACTATCGTCTTTTAAATTTAATAATTCACTCGTACGATGAAATTACCGGTTGAAATTTTTGATACAGCAATACTACAATTATTAAATGTGAATTATGGTCTTAGTTCGTTATTTATATCATTGGACATTGTATTTATATCAAGTTAAGAAAGTACAAATCTTCACTTGCAAACAAGTCAGATCATGGTGAAAATCAATGTAGACACCCAGGACTGCTTCGTATTTATACTTTATAGAGTTAATTCAATAAATGTTGCACTACAAGAAATATTTCACTTAAGAATAACAAACCAATACCATCGGTGCATTAATTACTATATGAGAATTTTCTTAGTTTTTTGGTAATTTCAAAAGACAATAGTTTTTGAAGAGGAAAGTGTTGGGACCAATACGTCAGATATTGGGTGTGGTAATTAATAATAAATAGATTATATTTATAGATAGATAATTGCATTTATTGTTTTTCAGTGCTTAGTTGGGTTGCATTAAACCAGCACTTGCATAGAATTTAGGAAATGTCTGGTGACGACGGATTTGTTGTTCGTGTGCGTGGTCTGCCATGGTCGGCTACAGCAGATGAAGTAGTTAATTTTTTAGAAGGTAGATATGATCACAAATGTTTCCAACTTTCTTGTTCAGCATTTAATGGCATAAAAATAAGAAAACAGAAATATATTAATAGGTCATATCATGGGACAGAACCCCTGACTGAATTGGTCTTATAAATCTTGTGACCCAACCAACTGAAATATGTAGAAACTGTATTGTAAAACATTTTATGTTATAGTATTGACTATCTAATGTTCTTTTAGGCTGCAATATATCCAGAGGATGCAATTGTGTTCATTTCACATTCAACCGTGATGGACGGCCAAGTGGTGAAGCTTATGTTGAGTTAGAAACGGAAGAAGATGTTCAATGTGCTCTAACAAAACACAATGCACATATGGGCAAGAGATATGTTGAAGGTAGATTGCGTTATTGTTCAAATCATGCCAATTTTCATATGTGTTTCACAGCTTGTATCACATTGTTGTTTGAAAACATTTGTGTGTATTCATTTTTGGAAATGTTTACCATGAACAGCTTCAGAAAGTATCATTTATGACAGTCCCAATGTCCAGTTAACAGATTATTCAAACTTATTGAGAAACTTGTCAGTAAAAAAATGAATCCAGTGACTGTCCTTGATTTGTTAAGGTCCAAAGTCTGTATCTTTCCTTAAAAAACAATGCTCTTTTGCAGTATTTCGATCTAAAGTTAGTGAAATGGACTGGGTTGTTAAAAGAAGTGGACCAGCAAGTAGTGGCAATGATGCTGTTTTAAGGCTTCGTGGATTACCGTTTGGTTGTTCAAAAGAAGAAATTGCACAGTTCTTTTCAGGTATGTGTCTTTTGAAATTCAGTGCACAAATGTTTATCTGTATTGGTTTTTGGGATACTTCTTAAATTTTAGTTGATGCTATCTTCTCTCTGTTATCTGTGATAAATTAGCTTCTTTAGTAGTTAGAAAATGTAAAAAAGAGGGGATTACGTATGAAGTCCTATGTTTAGAAATGTATATTAATCTAATTACAATTGGTTATAAAAAAAAAATGCAGTGAGTGTCTATATTCATGAAATGTTGAAATGCTATAATCAGTATTAGGATGATTGTTTTATTTTGTGATGTAAATCTTTATTGGGTTGCCTTGGGTGTCAACAGGGTTGGAGATAGTTCCTAATGGGATAACATTACCCCAAGACAACCAGGGGAGAACAACAGGGGATGCTTATGTACAGTTTGCTTCACAAGATATTGCGGACAAAGCTAGCATGAAGCACAAGGAATGCATAGGGCACAGGTGGGCTATGGCTGGGTGACGGCGAGGGGTAAAGTATACTGGAGGGACTCCCGGGTCTCTGTAACGACAGAGGGAGGTGGGTAATTCCAGTAATGGGAGGTGAGTTCATTCTTAGTTCAAAACCTGGATGTTAACAAGGGCAAGTAAAGACATGGGCTGCCCTTGATGTGCAAGGGAGAGTAGGGGTGAACAAGGGTCTTTGTGGTTACTTTCGTAGGACCTGGGTAGTGACTGCTACAAATTTCGTCATAATGGGAGGTGAGTTTCTTATTAATATCAGACAGAAATTGGTTGCTTACTAATAAAGGGAAAGTAGCTTTATTAAACCAACCCTTGAGGCAACATTTGTTTTGTATTTGGAAGTGTCTTTTTCATAGAAGAGGGCTTTTGGGAGGCTATGACAACCATCACAGGGATTGAAATCAACAAGGGAAACATTGGGTATTGGGAGGTAGGTGTGTTGGTATACTTGCTTTCTTGTTGTTTGTGAGAATAAGTCAGGATGGGTGAACTTGAGAACTGGGTGTTGCAGGTGGGTGAAAACAGGGATTCTACAACTTTTATTACACAATGTTCCACAGTACATTTTTATTCTTGAAACACCATCGTAGTTGGTTGACAAATTACATAATTTTGATGACTATAAACATTCTGCTATTTTAGTTATGTACAGCTCATTATATTATAAATAATAATATTTTTTCATCATGTAGCTCCATTTCCTGGTGTTTGTAAAAAAACTTTAAAAATAAACTTGAACATTCTTTCTTCCTTAAAAGAATTTTTTAAAGATTGTATTACATTAGGTATGACTGGACAACACTTTTCATCAGTTTTATTGCACTTGTAGGTATATAGAAATATTCAAGAGTAGTTTAGCAGAAACTCGTGCTGCCACAAGTAGTTCATTTGGTAGTGGTGGTCGCTTAATGGGAGGATCTGGTCGTCCACGTCCATATGACCGTAGCGAGAGATTTGGTGGAGGTGGAATGAGCATGGGAGGAGGGGGAGGGGGAGGAGGAGGAGGAGGAGGGGGTGGAGGAGGAGGAGGAGGAGGAGGAAGATTTGGAGGAAGAGGAGGTGGTGGAGGAAGAAATATTAAAGGTATCTTTAAGTTACCATCACCCAAGCAAGCTAAAAAGCTCATATTACAAAAATGTGTTAAAGTACCTGGTTTTACTTTAAAACAATGATTTTTATGCCCATCCACATCGTGGCTGGGCATATAGTCGTATCGAAGGCGTTGTTGTTGTTGTCGTCATCGTCATATGTAACACTTTCTTTGTCTTGCGATAACAGCTTCAGTTTTTACCCGATCAGTTTCATATTCGGTACAGGGTAAATACAGGTCAAAGGGCAGGTCTGTTTTACTTTTGACCTTGATTACTTGCAATATGGCCGACTGGCGGCCATGTTTGTTCCTGAGAGGGCACGTAACATTGCGTCTATAGCTGCGAAGACAAAGCAGCACTGCCTGGACGATTCAAAGGTGGTTCTAAGAAGGCCCTAGACTAGTGGGCGTAATAGGCTAGGTGACATTTTAAAATGACCTTGACAAGTAGGTCAAATGCTGCAACGATTCTTGAACATTTTTTGCCGTGCATAACACTTTCTTTGTCTCGCAATAACTGCTTTAGTTTTTATCCAATCAGCTATATATTCGGTACACAGTAAGTACAGGACAACGTACATGTTACATTTAATTTTGACCCAGATTATTTCCAATATAGCCGACCTTCAGTTTTTATCCGATCAGTTTCATATTCGGCACAGAGTAAGTCCAGGTCGCAGTACATGCTAAGTGTACTTTTGACCTAGAGTACTTTCAATATGGCCATGTTTGTACTCGAGAGGACACGTAACATTGCGTTTATAGCCGCGAAGACAAAGCCCTATCTGGACGATTCATAGGTGGTTATAGGAAGACTATAGGTTGGTGGGCGTAATAGACTAGGTGACATTTTAAAACATTTTTTGCCGTTCGTAACACTTTCTTTGTCTCGCAATAACTGCTTCAGTTTTTATCCGATTAGCTCCATATTTGGTACAGAATAAATATTGGTCAAAGTACAGGTTATGTATAATATTCACCCGGATTACTTCCAATATGGCCGACTGGCAGCCATGTTTGACGTAAAGTTGCGTCTATAGCCGCAATGACGAAGAGCTACCTGGACGATTCAAAGGTGGTTTTAGGAAGCCCATAGGTTGGTGGGCGTAATAGGCTAGGTGACATTTAAAAATGACATTGAAAAGTAGGTCAAATGCCAAAACGATTCTTGGAAAGTTTTTTTTTCCGTGCGTAACACTTTCTTTGTCTCACAATGACTGCTTCAGTTTTTATCCGATTAGCTCCATATTCTGTACAGAATAAGTACAGGATATATATAATATTGACCCGGATTACTTTCAATGTGGCCGACTGGCAGCCATATTTGTTCCTAAAAGGGCACATTATAATAACAGCTTCAGTTTTTATCCGATCAGCTTCTTATTTGGTGCAGAGTAAGTGCAGGTACCAGTACAGGCTATTGTAATTTTGACACAGATTACATCAATATGGCTGACTGGCAGCCATGTTTGTTCCCAAGAGGGCACATAACGTTGCATCTATCGCCGCGAAGATGAAGCGCTGCCTGGACGATTCAAAGGTTCTAGGAAAGCCATAGCTTAGTGGCTAGATGATATTTTAAAATGACCTTGACAAGTAGGTCAAATGCTGGTACGAATCTTCTACTTTTTTTACCGCGCGTAACACTTTTTGTCTCGCAATAACTGCGTCAGTTTTTAGCTGTTCAACTCCATATTCAGTACAGAGTAAGTACAGGTTATGTATAATATTGACTCACATTACTTCCAATATGGCCTGAGAAGGCATGTCATTTTGCATTTATAGCTGCAAAGTCTAAGCACTACTTGGACGATTCAAAGGTGGTTCTAAGAAGGCCATAGGTTGGTAGACCAAATGGGTCACAAATTAATCCCTAAAAATGGATTGATTTTTCACAGAAATGCCCATAGAGATTGGTCCACTTTTCAACAAACCCTAAAAATATGTCATTTTTTTTCGATTTTATTGAAAAGTAGCAATTTCAGGGAACTTTTTCAAGAAAAAATCTAAAAAATTGGTCTTTTTTTGTGACAGAAACCCCTAAAAATGAGTGGATATTTTGAGTTTGAGCTGCATATACCCATCTAAAAATACGGTCGGGTAACACATCAGACAGCAGATACAGTCATTTTGAATAAGAGTACCCCACAATGATAAACCAGATTATAATGCATG
>JAOXYB010005123.1:0-20254 GCA_028565635.1 Phoronis ovalis | reverse complement strand
ATTTAAATATGACGTCACAAGGTCATGAATTATTCATATCACTGGAAGGCTTGCGAACTTTACAAGTCCTTCTGGACAGCAAACACCTAACATATATATGATATTAAAAAAAAAAATTTTTGGAAGATAATTAAAAACACTGATGTAAAAGACATAAAAAAGAAAAATAAACATTAAATTTTTTTTTTTTTAAAGTCCACAAGGACTTGAGCAAGTTTAACAAAAACCTTGCCTTTTAAACAAAGAAGAATGTAGATGAAATATCTCAAGTTTTTTGTTTAATTTGTAATTATTTAATTTATGTAGTTGTATGTTATGTTCTTATGTTTATACATGTAGAATATATTTGCAGGCAATGTCCTGGATTCTGTATCACAAACCCCGGGAGATGTAATTACTAGTACTACTTCTGATGGTACTGCTAGGAGAAAGCGTGAAGTACAGAAACAAATGGTAAACTACTTTTTAACATGTTCAGTATTAATTCTTAATGTCCGACTATGTATTTTGTAATACTACTGCAACAAAAATGTTATGATAGGCAAATAAATGATTTGATTATGTAATGGGTTGTAATCTTCTGAACTTGGGGTAATTGCACAGTTATAAGCCTTATTTTAGCACTGGGGTATCTTTTTATGTTCTGACTTAGAACTTGATATAGTCTTTTGATCATTTAGAAAATAGGGCTGCATATGATAAAAGGGAAATGAACAAAAAAGAGGGAGGATGTATCCACATTTAAAAAGTCCTAAGTGTACCACTGGTTTCTCTTTAATAGTATTATTTAAGTTCTGTTTCAGTTTTCTGATAGTGGTATATCCTGTGAAAGAGATGTTGTTTTGGCCACACTCATAATTTAATTGGAACATTTATAGTATCAACCTCAATATCTTTCAGTTGCTCATTGCAGTTTTTTTTTATAGGAGGATGAGACACGTGACAATCTGCTTGATCAATCTGGAAAATTGGGTGGATTTGTAAATGACCAAAAAGTACCTGGGGAAGGCCAATCTGTTCTATCTACACCAAACTTGGAATTAACTTGTGATAAACAATTTACTGATGATTTTATGGGAGGTAATAATGCCTAATGTTTTACCATATTTGAATTGATAACTTGACTGCTTTAGAGCAGCTATTTTGTTATACCATGAGATTAATATATTGCTAGTTATCATCTTTACTGTGCTTATATCTTCATTTATAACAGTTACTGTAATATAAATAAATGAATCGCTGTGATTATAAACATTTGTGTACAATATATATTAAATATTATTATGTATCATTCATTATTGTTATCCTTGTATTTGTTTGGCTGTAGGATCACTTGATGGTCAGAATGGTAATGAACTGGTCATGCCAGTGGACAATACATTGTTTGGTGAGGGGAACGAAACAGCGCAGTCCGTGGCAGCCAAGGTGAGCAACAAAAGTTATAAGAAAAATAAAAATAAAATTTATCAATCTCTAAATCTTGATTATGGAAATTTATTTAAATCGAAAACATACCATTTATCCTTGTCAAGCAAAAGATAAACGCACTAAATTTCTTGATAGTTTTAGATCGTTTTAAGCAATGCATTATTTATCAAATTAAATTTTGAACATGGAGTAGGATTACACCGTGCTGCTTTAGAATCTTCATTTGGCAAACTCATATTTATGATAATAATGTTAATCTTTGTTACCACATGTTTTAAGCTTCATAAATACGTAATGTTGTTAACTGCTACATTACATTTTAATGCTAACGTAATTTGTTATTCCCATATTTGAATAATAAACTCTAATATTACTTGAAAGCTTTCAGTGCATAATCCATTCTAAAAATATCATTGTGTCATAATTCCGTTGTTATGGATAGGATTTTAGTAAAAGTGAAACACTTGCTGAAACTTATTTATAAGTTTTTCATGTCATCTCCTGTTGAATTGAAAGGAATTTGTTAGCTTCTTTAAATTTTATTACCCTGTATTGGAGTTGGTATTTTCACTTATTATCAGGTTATTCGAATGGCCAGAAATCCTTTCAAGCAAGAAACATCTAATGAAACGCTGGACATTGATAGTAACATTGTCATGTTAAGCTTAGGGGATGACTCTGGTGGTGCCATAGAAGCAGAGAGCACAGCAGATCCTGCTCACATCATCATAACGCGAGATCCTTCTGTTGTCAAGATGGATTATGTCGTCAACAGAACATATGATGATGATGACGTCATGATCATACATAAACTTATTGTACCTGGAAACAGTTCATTACATGTTCATGTTATTCAAACTTGGCCGACAAATGTTACGAATGAAACTACCTGGAATGATACAAGTACCACTGGATATAACGGAACTACCGCCAATGATGGAAACTATACTTGGACCACTACACCTGATGGGGAAACTACAGTGTCATTTATGACAACTAACTCGCCAACTGTTTTCACAACAACAGCACCTGGGACTACTTCCACGGCTGCTCCTACGACAACTCAGAGTCCTACAACAACGACAGAGTATATGCCAGCATCGTCATCGCCTTTCACAACAATGTCTCCGCTTCATCGTAATGTCAGCGTGTCCAGCATGAATATCACAAATCCAATCTGGGCTAATTGGACAACAACTACGGCAAGTCCAACGACAACGCAGGCAACAACGACAACTGAGGCTCCGACAACAACCACGACAGCAACATCTAGTTTGTCAGATCTGTTTAATATTGATAATAGAACACGCTTTACGGTCTATGTTGGTATTGATATGGTACCTTCTGTGACAAGAAGCACATTTAATTGCACGATTCCCATGATAATTGAAGAGGATAGTGCATCAACTGAGTCACCAACTACTACACAATCTTCTGAAAATGGTACAGACAGTGAAACTACTGCACCAAAACAGCCTGTAGGAGCTAAAGGATATCCAGACATCGATACTTGTTTCTGGTCTAACATACAAGTGGACAAGTATGTACTGTTTAGTGTTTTGTTTTCGGCTTCTTATTGCAAATTTATTTCGATAAACCTGTTACATTCATTTAAATGTGCTGGCCAGAATATTTCAATCTTGTCAATTGTTTCCAGTTTTATGCCGATATATTTCGCATCATTTTGCAAAACGGTCAATTTTTAAGAATTGCTTTAAATATTCCATCATAATTTGAAAATAAATTAACTCAATATGCTTTTTAACTACTTTGCACGTAAAACTTAGTAAAATAGTGATAACAATGTTAATTTTAAAAATAAAGTATGTTTGGTTGATGCATGAACTAGCATTGTTGACAATCAGCAACTCTTATGGAAAACAAGGAGAAAAAAGTATTCCTAAAAAAATTACCTCTAAGTGTATATAATTATACTACTATAATTGCTTTGTTCTGAATGTATATATCTGGATTATTTAACAGGCTAGAATCAACAACTGTATATGTTGGTATTAAAAGTGAAAAGCCAAACATAACTGACGATGCTGCTACAACTCAATCACCCTTAACAACAACTGCGACAAACTCCAATAACGACACTGAAGCAACTACAGTAGCTCCAGGTAGACGTAGACGATCTGCTGGAAATGACACGTTCACAAGTAAGTTACCGTAGAACCTGAAAAATCTATTAATAATAGAATGCTGAATTTCACTAAATTGTGTGATCATTTGAGAAGGTATTGATTTCTACAAAAATTACTGTAGCAGTCAAAACTACAGCTATAAAAACATATTTTTGTGATTGTCCTGTTTACTGCTAGCAGGGAGATATAAGGTCATTCTTTTTTGCACTCGTGCATCCATGATATTATTCTACAAGCACACAAAATAAGTGGCTATATATCCACCCTTAAATGTCAACAATTGTTTGTTATCTTTCTCACCTTAATAATGCCATTGAACTTGAAATTTTAGTTTTTCAAAAATATAACCTTTCACTTTTGTAGCTGATTCATGGAACAATACCATGACTACAGAAATGCCTACTGAAGAACCATTTGACCCTTTTGCTGGGCCTGTGTATTATCAACTGGTTGTATATGCCGCACAGTGTAAATATTACAGTCCATATACGCAGCTGTGGGAGACAGCTGGCTGTGAGGTTGGTGAACCAAATTCCTCTGTAATTGTAACATTTCAGCCAGAATATATTAGTACCAAATGGAAACACACATTCGTCTGTTTTATTGTCAATTAAAGATCAAAAAATGACTTTGTCAAAGCTAATTGGTGTCTTTATTTTTATATCGATTAAAAGGAGTTACTTTACGAAACGTTCTTGAGCACGGTACCTCTGATGAAAAAAAACAAAACATAAACATGTTGATTTTACACAACTTTGGATACAGCTTTTTTCATTACTACCTTTACTGGCTGTAATAATACTTTTGCTTATAAGCAAACAGATATGTACAGTTGCAGAATATGAATCATTGATTGTAGTATATACTTGAATGTCTATTGAAGCAAAATATTATGTTTTGCAGGTTGGTCCACTAACAACTCCGTATAAAACACACTGTATTTGTAACTTGTTGACACCACCTAAACCAGAAGGCTATGTAACAACTACCACACCAAAACCATATGAAGCAGGCACTACAATGGATCCAAACTTGGTACCGCCACCGCCACAACCTAAACCCACATCTTTTGGTGCCTCTTTTGCAGTACCAGTTAATACAATCAATCCTGCTGATTCAGCATTCTTGAAACTAGATTCAAACCCGGTGATATTCTCAACTATGGTTTCACTAATGTGTTTGTACCTAGTTTTAATCATTTGGGCGAAAAAAGCTGATCAAATTGATGAATTGAAGGCTGGATCATCGCCACTGTTTGATAATGATCCTCGCCATCAGTATCTCTATGAACTCACTGTATATACTGGATCCAAAGCTCGTGCAGGTAATTATAAACCAACTCCCTTGGTGGTAAACTGCTTTTGTCTTTGCTAAATTACCGTATTAATTGCAATAGGTTATCAATAGGCAATAATAAATTCTGAATAATGGTATCTAGCAACTGTTGTTTTGTACATAGCACACACTTGAATAGCTGTTACTGTTATCTTAACTGCTTAAGCAATGTGATGTAAACTGATAGAATATTTAGTTTGCCTCCAAAGTTAATTGTCCTAGTATGGTTTTTGCATAAGTAAGATACATGTAATGAATATCATTTAAATATAAAAATGTGTTACCAACATTATTCAGTGATTTTAGCATGCAAAACTAGTATTTTAACTATTAGTTAACACTTAAAGTAAATAATTTATCTGTTGTCATCTGGTAGGGACAACAGCAAAGGTGTCCATGATGTTTTCGGGTGATGAAGATGAAACAGATCCACGTCTGATTTTTGATGACAAGCGACCTGTGCTGCAAAAAGGAGGAGTTGATAGCTTTATCATGGCTGTACCCAGGTGTTTGGGCCAATTGTCGCATCTCAGAGTTTGGCACGACAATTCTGGTAAAAATCCATCCTGGTTGTTTAGTCGACTGGCAGTACGAGATCTTCAAACTGGGCAGAAATATTACTTTATTTCGAATAAATGGTTGGCTATTGAAGAAGAGGATGGATTGGTAAGAAATTATACCTCTGGTACTGGTTTAAAATGACCAGCTTATTAGTAAAAAATCTGACTGTATTTTAACTGTCAAGATGTACAAATATTATATAATACATGCTGGTCTGCTCAGGTTGTGTTCAATTCTGAGGTGTGCTACAAACTGTTACAGATGTCTTTAGCAGCAAAATATTACCGTTTTTTTATAGATTGACCGTATGATCCCGCTAGCTGGCCGAGATGAATTAACTAACTTTAACCACCTGTTCTGGACGAAGACCAAAAAAGATCTGACCGATGGCCATATTTGGTTCTCAGTATTTGGTCGACCAGCAAAGAGTAGCTTCACCCGTTGCCAACGACTAACTTGTTGCATATCTTTGCTATTTTGCACCATGATGGCCAACATTTTGTTTTACGACACAGACGATGGCTCAGCACCGCAACAAGAAATTGTTATTGGGCCGATTTCTATGACACCACAGTCAATTTTAACAGGTACAACCACTAGTCTTTTGAAAGAAAGAAAGCATTTGTTATTTCAAAATATAGCCTAGTACTTAATGTTTGAAAGGCTGATATATTAATTAATATTTTTGTAGCTTTCCTGGCAGTTACTTTTAAATGATAATAAAATATATATGTAGAAAAGTTTAATACTTGGTCGTACAAAGAAACAATAAATATAAGAAAAAAAATCAAACTTTTACTCTGTTGTAATATAAATCTAAGCGACTTGTAATCTGTTTTCGGTTAATTTGTGCTTATGAAAATCTCTATACATTCTGATTTGAATTCTATTCCAGGTATCTACAGCAGTTTGATTGTATTCCCCGTGAACTTATGCATTGTTATGATGTTCCGTTATGCTAGACCAAGTAAAAAGAAATGTAATGATCCTAAAAAATCAAAGCCTGAGTTCCACGACATGAATCAACCAGTTGATGCTAAAGATGAACTTGAACAGCAAATAGAATACTTGAAAACTGGAAACATCAATAAACATCTGTTAATGGAATCACGTCCTGGTACATCAGCATCTCTTGCCAGACCTGCCACGGCTCAAGCTTTGACAGACCCCGATGAAAAGATGACAGCCAGATCTGGGAAAAAGAAAAAGAAATTTATGTTGCCTAACTTTTTCATTTACATTGCCTATTTCTTAAGTTTGATATCTTGTGGAGCAGCATTCTATGTTACAGTAGAAATTGGTGGTGTCTTTGGCGCAAAGAAGTCTAATGAATGGATGGTTTCCTTTGCTGTATCTATTATTGAATCTGTGTTCTTCACGCAACCCATAAAGGTAAAGAACAGTTACAATTATAAATTACCCTTTTTAATGATGTTGATTATTTTTCATGCTGTTGTGATTGTTTGTTGTAATTTACATCAAGTCACAAGTCATTGCTTTCAAATACTGTTTATGCTTACTTTCACTTTGATTTTAACAGTTGCTGGCCATGGCTGAAAGGTCACTCAAATTAAAAACCTGTAAAATTGTAATTTGCTTTAAAAATATAAAAAGCTTAGTATAGTGCATATGGTTTATTATATGAAAACTTTAGTCATCCCTGTCAGGCTTCAGCAAGTGCCCAGGGTAAGTTATTTTTTTCAATTACCCCCTGATAAATCACATGATAGCAATGCAAGCCATACGCGAATATGACAGACATTCTCATTTAGTAAGTATATGAATGCTACCAATAACCAACAAGAGGTGATGCACATTGTTGTGTCCTTATATGCCTCACTTTTAATGCCAAGGATTTCTGTAACAGGTTCTTGGATTGGCTGTTTTCTATTCATTGGTGATCAAGAAACCAGACCAGGAAGAAGAAGAGGATATTGATGACCTTCGAGATCCAGCTTTGAAGCAAGGCGAGGAATTCTTACACACACATCATAAGAAAGCTGATAAAAAGTGGAAAAAAGCTATGGCCTCCATGAAAAATATCCCATTGCCACCAGATGAAGAGTACCTAAAGGCTTGTAGAGAACTTCGGTGAGTATAGCAATTTTTTGTTGTGATACCATTGAAATGTTGCAATTTCTTTATTTTATTTAGGGCATAAGTTATTAAAGAAATCATGTCTGATAATTATAACTACCAATTGTCTTGTGCAGGATTAAGCAATATGCTGTTTTATTATCCTATTTGTCTATTTGAGAATACTTGTTGTTGCACATGAAAAACTCCTGAGATAGATACTTAGTGCAAACAGCTAACTTAAACAAGAAAGGTTTTAATATTCTAGGATTATCATAACTCTCTACATGAGTCTCAAAAGGTGCAAATAAAGGCAAGGAGTTACACCCATTACTTTTAGTTTATTTATAGAAACTAAATGAAAAGAACTATGATCTTGAAAAACAAGTGTGTTAGCCAGAGTTAGGGTCAGGATAATCTTGGGCTTCATTAAAGTGGTTGTCAGTATTGGAATATACTAAGAGTGGGGTCATTTCCTGCAATATATGATAAAGACTATCCTCTAAATCTGTCAAGTCCTAATTCAAAATGTTTGTTTAAAAAATCTCTTGATTTAAAAAGATATCAAGCACAGCAGCTGGAGAATACCAATTAAATTGCTTACTTCTGTAATGACAAAAATTGACAAGTTTACAACATTCTCTATTACATGTGTTGCTTCATCTTTTAGATTCAAGGAGATGAAGATGCAGGCTGTTCTCATGGAGATCCTAGTGTATCTGTTGTTCTTGTACTTGCTAATGATGGTTGCATATGGCAACAGAGATCCATGGTCTAATACATACTATCGCTCTGTTGAGGATCTTGTTGCAAAGGGTGTATACAGCAGTAGTGCTTATGAATTCCAATCGGTAAGGAAGAGTTTGTTCACAATATTTTAATTTATTTTCTATATTCATTGGTCAGTTTGTTAATCTGCATATGCTAATTTGTTTCAGCCTGTTTGTTTCCAGTTGTTATTTCTTTATTATTGTCTTGTGTGCCCAGTAGAATTTTTAAAAAGTTATCTTTGCATGTTCTCATTTTATGCATGCTTACATCTTATTATCCCCATCTGTTGGTATTGAATGTGTTTTAGCAGAAAATGTGGAAAAACGATATAATATAAAGTGATACAACTGTGATGCAAATTTATTTAAAAAAATGTTTTTATTAAAATTATCAAAAGCGTGACAAGCTGTGGAAAATTTAAAATAGCACTAAGTGAATCAAAAACATATCTCTTATTAAACTGAAATTTAGAAAAAGTGGAAATTAAAACATAAAACATTTAAAAGGAAGAATTAGAATAATTATATTAGTAGGTTGATCTAAAACAAAACAGCACTAAAGACAATTTGTAACTGATTTCAGGTCAACAATTTTAAAACGTTCTTTACCTGGGCCAACAATACCTTTATCGATGGAATATACCCGGATCTTTGGTATAATGGTAATGACTACTGGTTCTCGAAAGGGTTCGCTAAAGATAGGAACAGCTACATGATAGGAGTACCAAGATTCCGTCAGCTAAGAATGCCTAACAGTAAGTCGGGGTTTTAAGCAAAAATAAGGAGAAATGCTTAATACAGTATATGTCTTACCAGACAATGAGGAATAAACAAAGGTGTCTGGTGTACTATCTAACGTTAGCATTATTTTCTGCACTATTTTCAATTTCATCTGTATAACATAAAAGTAAAGACTGATTTATTGCTCTATTTTCTTAATAAATTGTATTTGGCTCGTTTAATAACAGAATCAAACTATATGCATTTAGTCACCATGTACTTGCTGTTATTGTGATGGTATTTATCCGTTGGGGTATCTGGTTATAATTTTGATGAAGACCTGCCACCCAACCCCGCAAATTCTGAGCATATACCTAGATAATACTAAAAAACAAGTAGTAGATAGATTTGATGTATATTGAGGTTGATTGACGGGCTATCGCAAAAATGGTATTAAAATTTTGAACTAGGATTTAGGTTAGCTTTACAATTTGGTTTTTCTGCATTGGTTACTAAATAATAACCCAAATGTAAAACATGAAAAACCTGTCCATAATTATACCAGGCAAGGGGCAATTGTGGTACACATTTATACCAGTAAAGATGAAATTTGGACCATTCGAGACGGCATATGTTCCCAGTAAGTAATATATAGGGATTACCCCCTGGACATCTATCTGTACAAGCTTTGTTGGCTTAGTTGTTTCCCTCGAGTCGTCCTTATGGCAGTTTATATAAATCATAGGGATAAATAGTTTGCGTTGGTGAATCTTATCTACTCTCTGCAGTTTAAATTGTGTCAAGAAATATTTAATGTTAATTTTCCTGAGCATTTTTGTGTTTTGCCTAGTAATGGAAATCATTCTGTCCAAATCTTGTTAACGTAATGGTGCTCAATTTAATTTTCAATTATAGCAAAATGTGATGATATACCAATTAGTATGGGCGCAGAAAACTGCCGTAAATATTACGACATTACGGAAGAGGATGAAGGCGAATACAAAGAGAACTGGGCGTTTGTTAATTATACAGGTTAACATAACTTCATAATTTACATAATTTACCTGCGATATACTGTAAAATTAATGTCATGTTTAACAGCGAATTATAATACTAAATATCCTGTCAGAATTTACTAAGTTCCTGCTAAGTTAGTATTTGCAGTATATATTTATTTGAGTGTTTGAATTATGTAATTATTTATTATATTTGATGTTTTTCTCAATTCAATAAGAAGTCCTCAGTTTATTGCATGTTTCCACATATGAATCATAATTTTAAAAATGTAGTTTTCTTTTTTTGTTGTAATAATTGGAAAAATTAAAAGCATGTAACAGGACACCCCAGTACATTTCTGTATACTACTGATAACTCTTATGTTATAGATCCTGAGGATGCTGCAGTAGAAAACTGGATATGGAAAAGTGGCGATGAATTGGATGGTTACCCTACATCTGGTCGTTTGGGATTTTATGGAGGTGGTGGATTTGTTGCTGAGCTGGGTAAAACCAGAGAAGAAGCAGCAGACAAAGTGAATTACCTTTATGAAAACAACTGGCTAGATACCCATACCAGAGTCGTGTTTGCAGAATTTGCTATATACAATCCGCACTTGAATTTACATGGAATATCTTTTCTTGCATTTGAGTTTTTGCCAACTGGTGGTAAGTCTAATGTCAGAAAATAGAAGTAAAGTGTTATATTTTTTTTAATGTCAACTATATATTCCAGATTTATCTGCTTAGCTGGCAATATTTGATTAAGGTGTTGTACATTGGCATATGAGAACTCTGTTGCTTTGCTGAACTTTCAAGGTTGAGATTTCTTGAGTAATTGTAAGGAAATATTGAAATATTATATCTGCATAATGCTATGTTGGGTTTTATGGTTAGATACTGATCTTTGGAAATTGTTTTTGTAGCGTGTTACCCATACTATAAGTTCCATGTGATGCGCCTTGATCGATATGTTGGTACTTACATGTTAACCATCATGGCGGCAGAGCTGTTAGTTGCGGTTTTCACAATCTACAATCTGGTGCGAGAAATAAAGAAAATAAAAAAGGAAAAGAAGCAATATTTCAAGGTTAATTAATATCAATTTTAGATTTAATAGACACAATTTTAGACATAATTTTATCCCTTTTTATTAAAAAAATTATGATTATGGCATATTTTTTTTTATTAATGGTTGTGACATCTACCCTCAAATATTAACCACTCTGATCTGGTATATACTTCATACATTAAAAAAAATGTTTTTGTTTAGAATACTAAAATTGTTGTAAACTAGACCTGTATTGTTGAAATGCGACACCAAGAATATGGCTTCTTACACAAAGATTTTGACATGGCAGCCATTTTGGATCCAAATTTTCCACTATAAATTTTCATCTTAAGAACCCATCAACATTTTAATTCAAGTTTTGTTGAAGTCAGGTCAGTACTTTCCGAATTTTCAAAGAATATATTTTTATCGTTGCTGCCAACCTTCATAGTAATTTTGTTTAAATCTGACCAGTACTTTCAGTACACAAAAAAATTTACTGAAGGAAAAAACAAAAAGAAAAATAACCGATGCAACACAATTTTATTAATGGGAGCCATAATAATGTTGCCATCTGATCTGATAAATTCTTGAGCAGATTTTCCAAGTCAGACACACAAGAAAAAAAATCTTGTAAAGAAGCTAACTTTTTAACTTTGCAACTACCTTGATTAAAAACAACCTTGTTTTGTAGGATTTCTGGAATGTGATTGAATTTTCTATCACCGGCTTGTTAATTGGCGCAATTGTGATGTACTTCTATAGGCTGATTCTCTCCTTGCAAGTTCAATCAAATTACAGAGACAACCCTAATAAGTTTATTAACTTTCAGTGGCCTGCTGGCTGGGATGAGGTAAGGAATATACACACACTAGTATAGGCTTAGTGGAGCCATTGTTAAGATTCAAGAAGCCTGTTGTGGAATGGACCTCTTACTGTGAACTTGTTAACCAATCAGAAAAGTTGCTTGTTGGCTGTTTGCTCCTTACAATTCTTGGCATGCATTATATTAAATAATTATTAATGTCTTCAGATATATACCCGACATCCAGAATCAAGCATTGATTCTAGGTCGAACTTCATGACTAAGACTACAGTATGTTCTTCAGGCTCAAGTTCTCAACTAGATCTAGATGCAAGAACTTCTTTCTGGCAATTAAAAATAATTCCAGTAGATGTACAGAAAATGAAGTTATTTCTGTATTATTCTTCTTCTGTAACTACATATGTAGCCACCTTAATCTATTTGAAGATTTTGCTAGAGGTGTGTGTGTTTTAACAAAAGTACAGAATATGTACAATGCGGGTTAAAAACAGCTGGTTTGATTTAGTTGAGGAAGTTTGCCACCTGAGCCTTGAAGGCATCAAGTGACCCAGCTGTCACAGCATCGGGAGGAAGATTGTTCTACTCCTTTATTGTTCTTGGGAAGAAAGAGCAGTGTCTGCAGTTTGTCTTGCATGAAGGGACCTGGCATGTGCTGATGTGCATGTATCTGGTAAGCCGTGTTAGGGGTATCAGGTATTGGTCTTTAGCAATGGCAACTAAGTCATTCCCAATCTTGTAGAACATCGATAGACTTGCTTGCTTTCTGCGTTGTTCTAGGGAGTTCAATTTCAGGTTGTTTAGCATGTCTCCTACAATTGATCAGTTTCTATATCTGTTGGTGACACAGCGGGCAGCACGTCTTTGTACTTTCTTTAACTGGTCAATGTCTTTCTGTTCATATGGATCCCATGCTGTGTTGGCATATTCTACCATTGGCCTGACTAGTGTTTTGTACACTTTTTCTTTTATTGCAATGGAGCCAATATTGAGGTTTTTGCGCAGGAATCCTAGTGTTCTGTTAACTTTGCTGCAGATGAGATTAATGTGCGTGTTCCAATCCAGTTCAGTTGTTATATAATGCACCCCAAGTACTGTTTGGATGTCTTATGTTTAAGCACTGCCATCTAGTATTTTGTAATCATACAGGATTGGATTTCTCTTCCTGGTGATAGACAACACAGAACACTTTCTGGATGGAATGACATTTTCCATTTATCAGCCCAAGCTGCCAATCTATCAACCACAAAACAGATCGATTTGGAGATTTGTGCAGTCCATGTTGTCTGGAAATAGTCGCACCTTGGCCTTCAGACCCTCATGAATATCATTTATGTAATATAGGAACAGAGTCAGTCCTAGTACGGAGCCTGGGGCACACCCAAATAAACTGCTACTGCTGTATTAACTTTTTATAAACCAGTATAAGGTTTTTCCAGAAACTATATGGTGTTTTGTTACTCGGTGAGCTATGTAAGAGATAACATAATACACATGTTAATGTTTAGAATAAGAGAATTTTAGAAATAAGTGGTTAAAAATAAATTATTCATTAGAAAAGATTTTACCTTGATTTTTTTGCTCTCTTCCTTTGATAATTAAAAATGGTTGTAATATAAGTACACTATGTGTGTTCTGGATTTTGTAAATATCTTCATCCTTGGATGTTTTAAATTACCTTAATTTTGACAATTTGCCATGTTTATTTGAATAAAAATTAACTGTGAATTTAATTGAAAGTCAGTAAGCAATTTGTATGCAATGAATGAAATAAATCCACTCAATCCTAAGGTGGGCCTATTTGCAAGTACAATCGGTTACAAGCCTAAACACTCCCACTATTCCCCATAGTCCCTAAAACTGTGGGAAGGTTCAGTCGCAACTGGTGACACCACCAATTGCATGCAAATAATTTATTCACAGCAGTTGCCGGGTAGATGGTTCTTTTTGTACACATATAATTTAAATACAATCAAATAATAGATGCTACAACATTGTATACTGTATTAGATAAATGTTGAAGATATGCAGTATTAATTGATGTGTAAAATTACTAGTTCTTATTGAATATTATGTTTAAAGCAGAGTTAATTAATTTTTAAATAGGATGTTCTTGAAATTTAGTATTATTCCTTGCTGAGTGAAAGTGAATATTTCCACAATTATCTGATCTTAATTTACTAAATTACTATAAAAATAACTCAAGTTTATTATGTAACCCCTCTTTTCAGCTGTATGTTTATCTGTTTGCGATGATTGTATTTGCCTCTACCCTGAAGTTTCTCAAACTACTTCGCTTCAACAAGAAAATGTCCATGTTGGGATTGACATTAGCCATGTGTGCCAAGCCGATTGCATCATTTTTGGTGGTGTTTGGTGTTGTTTTCTTCGCCTTTGCACAAGCTTCGTTCCTGATCTTTGGACGAGTCCTGGTTGATTTCAGCACTTTCATCACAGCTGCTGAAACTCTGTTTAGCATGATGTTGAGTAAGTAAAATCCTATTTTTCTTGGCATCTTTTTTATTTAAAATGCTAGGTATAAATAAACAAAAAAATCTTCATCAGAACTCAAATAAACAAGTGTTGGCTTCAGTTTTGGTGAATATTTTGCAGTTTATATAATTAATCAAAATTCTTTTTCTTTTCAGACAAGTTCGATTTCAACAGCCTTATCATCGCAAATCCGTTTTTTGCACCAATAATGTTCCTGTCATTCACCGTCTTTGTATCATTCATGTTACTCAGCTTCTTTTTGACGTTGATTATCGATGCCTTCAGTGTTGTCAAATGGGAGCTCAAGAGGAAAGAGAATGAATACGAGATTGTTGACTTCATGGTTGGTAGGCTGAAATCTTTCTTTGGTATTGGTAATGGAGGACGTGTACCAGCACTGGGCCAGGAAGGATTAGATGGATTTGTGTCAGGTATGCAGTTGTAGTAGTCATTTTTAAGATACCTGTTGAGATTGGTAGTTTACTTGTTTCTAGCCAATCATTGAAGTTCATTATGATCAGGGAGAGGGAATGTTGGTATTTCTACTGCATAATTAGAACCAGACACTGGTAAACCACAATTTTAGTTAAATATTTCTATGATGTACTACAATGTTGTGCAAAGTTGTGGAGGTTTCTTTTTAAGTTTTGCAACTGAGGCAGTAGGATTCTTGCATAATGTAACTTCCAGATTATTGATATGAACCTGGGGGGTTTCTTGGTTATATTTTGAGGTGGGATGTGCTGCTGAGGGTAAACTTTTGGACCAACTGTATTACAAAACATACCTAGAAATTTCAATGTTTTTGAATTTTCCAAGTATTGTTTATTATTTTTTTATGAGATATTGTACTAACACTATTTTCTGTTAAAAGTAAACCCCAAATGGTCCTTTTCAAAAACTATTCACACACCGGCATATTCAAGTCCCTGCAAAGGTATCCCGAGCTATCAGCTAATCCCCTTCAGCTCCATACACTCTCCTTGATAAGAATCATTCTACCTATCGGGTACATTATCAAGAGTGGTCAGAGGGTGTCTCCTGTTAGTGTACAACACCCTTTTTAGTATTTTAAATTACTTTAATTTTTTTAACACTTTAGGTATCCAAAAGGTGGCATAGTAAACAGAACAGCATTTACATGTATTATAATTTGGATTTCAATGTTATGTGTTACATTTACATGTATTATAATTTGGATTTCAATGTTATGTGTTACATTTACTTTTTTGTTTGGTTAATGAAAGATGCAAAAAAATTCAAAATTAATTGCACGCCTTATTTTAAACTATGCTGTATATAACAATGCCAATTATTTTGAGAGTTAGTGTGTCATCACACACCAAAAGGCGAAGCCTGATTAGCACAATATACATGGACAATGCACATTGATAATGCAAGCTGCATGAAAAATAGAACAGTCCATTTGAAAGAAGCATTGTGCAACAATAATTGTTTGTTCATAGGTCAACTAACCTTACTTTTTCAGATAATACTGGTGAAATGACACTCAAGATAGAAGGCATGTTAGAATGGTTTTCGGACTATTACAGTATTGACGAGCAAAGCGAAGAACCAGAAGTTAAGAAATTGTTAGACAAAATGACACAAAAAAATAAAAAGCCACTGAAAATATATAGTGCAAACTAATAGCCTCTTTGTAAATATGCGAATCTTACAGCATACAAAGTTTAGTTTTGTCTCTTTGTTATGAGAAATACTAAAATATGGAACTGAGAGGAAATAACCAGCAGTACTGTTTCATTCAGTTATTTAGGTCAAGCATAGTGGACTGTCTTCAAGATTAATCGGCCGGGAATAATCACATTGCTTTTTCATCTTAATCTTTTCACACTGTGATATTTGTCATTTTGTTGTCTTCTAGAATATATATAACAAGATGTAGGTGCATATTTGGAAAGTAAATTTACTTTTTACATAGCGTGTGTACATAGGTGCTAATTTGTCAACTTTCATAGGGTATAAATTCGTTACCTATTTAACTTAACATTTGTTTATCTCACTAGTGTCTGATTATATTCAGTTACATCCAAGTTTGGGGATACTATCCTTTTGCTTTTGAAATAAGTTCATTGCTGACTGTCACTGATATAAAATATGTAACGACCATTATATCTAGTTCTCTGCCATAATTGTTAACGAACATGCAAAAGGACCAGATATGAAAGGGAAAAGTACTTTTTTCTAATAATTATGTATTGTACATATTATTTTACTTCTCAATCAGTTATTGTTTCATGTACCTGTCTATTAATGTATAAATAATTATTTCCGAGTTCTTATACATTATCTGTGATATATTTACATAATTATTTCATTTAAGAATACATAGTCTATATTTAAGAATACAGAGTCTATATTTAAGAATACAGAGTCTATATTTAAGAATACAGAGTCTATATTTCAGATTTGCTGTTTTACTTTTTTTCACATTTGTACCAACACACAGTTTCAAAATGAATTACTTTCTTAAAAGTTACGTGTTGATACATATAGATAAGGTAGGAAAAACTTATACTACCAGAAATTTCTAAACACCTAAAAACTAGAAACATTAATTCAGATCAATTTAAAGAGCATACTGCTTTTTGTTTTCTTGGTTAAACTTCACTTCGAAGTTTTCAACAATTTTCATAGCAGATTCAATGCAACCATCCACAGTAGACTGTGTGAATCCGTCACCACCTAGTACCAACAGGGGATTATCTTCTACTACCAAACAGCCGGGTCGATCCTCAACAGGATGAGTAACCTGAGAGAAACGCCACTTTAAAAATTTAACACTAGATGGCTCTGGCAATGATGGGAGAACTGCTTTCATATTCTCTAAAATTTTTTCTTCAATAACCGATCTCTCATCTTCAAGGTGTTTATGAGCAAATGAAGTACTTGTGTGAACCACAACAGAAGGACCTACTTCGGGATTTTCCAAATTTCGCTTTTTATTGTCGAGTGAGACAAACACTATACAATCGTTATGTCTGATGTACTTAGAGCACCATGGCATGTTGATTTCGGTACCTGGCTCATAAAACAATCCAAGAGCAAACCTTGACGAGTAATGAACTTCTGACAATTTCTGCTTTATGTCTGGTTTAGTATCAACCAACTGCTGCATGTAGCCTTCAATATCAATCATCTGTGGCACAGGCATCGTCAGGACGACGGCATCAAATGTGTCAGTAACATTATTGGTAGTTTTAACTTTCCAAAGCTCGTGATGCTTCACGTCAGCCATTTCATGTACCATGTGATCGAAATTTATAATAGCATTTGATTGTCCAATGAAATGTTTGCATATAGCACTTAAGCCATCCTTAGCGATGTAATGCTTGGTATCGCTGGAATGTTTGTCACCTTCAATTACTCCTATCAACGGTTGAATGGTGTCAGCATTTAACAATTCATCATAGATTTGCTTGTGTTCAACTTGATACATGGGTGAGACAGAGATATATTGAGCTCCAATGTCTACTGTGCACTTGGGGTTATGTGAACTCCGTGTGGTGCTCATTCTTCCACCGGTACCGCGAGATTTATCCCAAATATGAATCTGGGCAATTTTTGGAACTGTTTTGTGCAATAAATATGCTGTTAAAGAACCTGTCAAACCACTTCCGACTATTAACACCTTAGCCATGGTTTTTCTTCTGTTTCTCCTTGTATCTGGAAAGTAATAATATCATCAGTTTAATGTGCGATGAACGAAACAACCTGGAAACACAAGGTTTGCACATTTTAACATGATCACCAAAGCGACATCACACTTGTTGGAGTTCCAATCTTTCACATATCATGTAAAGTATACTTGGATTTTCAAGTTGTCTTTTCAGTTACAACTGTGTTCTAACTCACTCTTCAAATTATTGTATTAATCACTGCATGAAGTTATGGAATACTGGTGAAATTGCACAATATAATTGGAAATGATAAAACATGGTGCTCAAGGGTTCAAATTTACATGATACATTTTAAAGGATCATTCTTTGTCTTAAAATTGTTTGCCCCAGAAATCCAATTCAGGGGAAATAAGTGAAATGCTTCCATTACTTTTTAAGGAAAGATGGTGCCACCTGGTGGCATGGTTGTGAAATAGGCACAAATACGCACAAATCAGAAATAACAATGTTTTAGGCTTGGTTTAAAGAACATCTCAAAAGTTATTTATTAAATATATAAAAATCCACATGGAAAATAGTTTAATGAAATTTGGTCAAAACTTTTAATAATTATAACTACGGTAGTTTGCAAAAAATTGTTGTAAAAAGAGTGACAGTCCACCAAGAGCGCACTCAGAAATGTTCACTGTGTAGGACTAGAGCAAAATTCGGGTTACAGATAATGTCTAGCTATAGGAAACAAGACATTTGTCATGTCTAATGCCCATCCAATGTTTAGGATTATATTTGTTTAACATTAGTGTTTTTTTATAGAAAAGAATAGAATACATCATGTATTATAATCTGGTTTATCATTGTGGGGTACTCTTATTCAAAATGACTGTATCTGCTATCTGATGCATTCACCCCCCGGGGGAAAACTGACCATATTTTTAGATGGGGATGTACAGCCCAAGCTCAAAATATCCACCCATTTTTAAGGATTTCGGTCTCAAAAATTGACCCATTTTTAGGGTTTTCTGTCACAAAAAGGACCAATTTTTTAGGTATTTTCTTGAAAAAGTTCCCTGGAATTGCTACCTTTAAATAAAATCGTGAAAAATTACCCATTTTTAGGGTTTTTTGAAAAGTGGACCAATCTTTATGGACATTTCTGTGAAAAGTCAATCCATTTTTAGGGATTAATTTGTGAAAAAGTGACCCATTTGGGCTACTTAGAACCACCTCTGAATCGTCCAAGTAGCGCTTAGACTATAAACGAAATGTGACATGTCTTCTCAGGAACAAATATGGCCACCAGTCAGCCACGTTGGAAGTAATGTTGGACAATATTATACATAACCTGTACTTTGACCTGTACTTATACTCTGTACTGAATATGGAGCTGATCGGATAAAAACTGACGCAGTTATTATGAGACAAAAATTGTTATGCACGGTAAAAATTGTCGAAGATTCGTACCAGCATTTGACCTACTTGTCAAGGTCATTTTACAATGTCACCTAGCCCATTACGCCTACAAACCTATGGTCTTCCTAGAACCATCTTTGAATCATCCAGATAGCGCTTCATCTTCGCGGCTATAGACGCAACATGCCTTCTCGGGAACAAACATGGCTGTGAGTCGGCCAGATTGAAAGTAATCTAGGTTAATATTATATATAACCTGTACTTTGTCCTGTAATTACTCTGTACCGGCTAATCGGATAAAAACTGAAGCAGTTATTGCGAAACAAAGCAAGTTATACACGGTAAAAAATGTTGAAGACTCATAGCAGCATTTGATCTACTTGTCAAGGTCATTTTAAAATGTCATCAAGCCTATTACGCCCACCAACCTATGGCCTACCTAGAACCACCTTTGAATCGACCAGGTAGCGCTACATCTTCGCGCCTATATAGGCAACATTACGTGCCCTCTAGGGAACAAACATGGCCACCAGTCGGCCATATTGCAAGTAATCAAGGTTAAAAGTAAAACCGACCTGCACTTTGAGTTGACCTGTATTTACCCTGTACCGAATATGAAGCTGATCGTTTAAAAACTGAAGCTGTTATCGCAAGACAAAGAAAGTGTTACATATGACAACGACGACGCCTTTGCTACGCATAACAAGAGGTCTGCGGGTGCAGACAAATGCCCATCATATGATGTAGTTTCTGTAGTTGTAAAGCCATCTTTGTATGTATAAGAGTTGTAAGGTTGATAATAGA
>JAOXYB010005012.1:0-20255 GCA_028565635.1 Phoronis ovalis | reverse complement strand
AGCAAATCCAACCAAGACAAAGTGGTTCTAGACAATAGACAAAGTCAACAGCTAAAAGAAAACAAAATAAATATGTATATTTATTCTTTTGTGTAGTCAGTATTGCCGAGTTACCCACTATTTTAGTAAAACTATCGAAGTATATAGCAACACCTTATTTCTGACAGTACTTACCTGCTTTGTAAATGGTCAACTTGAACTTGCAAGTTTTCTGCCTCTTCTTGAAGTTCATCATTTGTTCGTTGTAATTTTCGGACATTATTGCTCTGGGTATCAACCTGTAAAAAGCGTAGTTGTTACAAAGCTGTTTCTACATAAGAACCAATCAAATACTAAGTTTCTTTTTGTTTTAATATACAAGCATTATTGAGCCACAAGCTCTGGCACAACACCATCAAATTAATTATTTTTTAAGACAGAATATCTACAGGATTTTACATCATTAAAATCCAACAAATAGCCAGATGGTCACCGATAACGTGCACCTTTTCGATGTTCAAATGTATGATGTTGTGACACACATCAAATCCAAATAAAAGTAAAATGTGTGCCATGTCAAAAAATGTGTATTTTGATGTAGTGTACCTTAAGGATTTCGAATAGCAATTGTTTCTAAACTTGCATTACCTCATCCTCGGCAGCAGCCAGATCTTTCTTCAGCTCATCTACTCTCCCTCGTAGTTTTTTCACTTCTAGTTCATATTGTTCAGCTCTGCGTTTAGCATGTTCCAGCTCTATTGTTTTGTCATTCCGATGTTTTTTCACCTTGCTATGTACATGTTTCAGGTCAGATAACTCTTACAGATATAAAACTGTGTTAAGAAAGGCTACTCAGACATTTTCTACTAAACTCCAACTCTCCAACTTAGCTGCACATACACAAATTTGCTGGCATTTAGTAACGTAAGCATACCATGAGACACAGGTTGATCAGGTTTTGATCCGATAGCTACGAACTTGAAAATGAAATGGTTCATTTTTTGAAGATATCAGAATGTTTTTAAGCATCTTTATACAATATTTGGAGACATTAAACTAGTGTGATTGGCATGTGTAAACACTGGCATAAACTGTTCAAATGTATAATAACCAATAAATTGCTGGTGGTTGGTCCACTTATTGAATATGAACTGTGGGTGCTGACCTAAGGTAAACAGCAGATTTCTGCAAACCCCCGGGCCAAGTAATAAGAGACATTCCTGGTACATTCTTGACACAAGCATGTTTTGCTTTTGACAGTGACCTATATGTATTTTCATAGGCTCTCTTCAACACAAAGAAAATGTATTTCACAGTAGTAGATTTAGGGGCTGGATCACATGTTAACTACAAATTATGGAGTTTTAGGTAAAATGGAAAAGTTATATAATGTTATCTGTACGTTTTTTTTTTCATACGCCTCTTTTTGTTAAGTTTTCACATCGCTATCTAACATAGCAGATGCGTGTTTAGGCTTTTTTTCTACACTTTCTTCTAAATCAGTAACTTGTATCCGTAATTTCTTGTTTTCACATTTTTCTGTCCCCTCTTCCTTTTCCCCCACTCAGTAGCGTTCTCTGCTTGTTACCGTTCTAGCTAAAAAAAACAACAAAACCAAATAAAACTTACATTGCATCGATATATGACTTTGTGTCATGTCTTACTTGTACTTTGATGTCACAGCAGCTATTAGATATTGTTGTAAACATGGTTCATAATTTAGTTCTCCTGGATAATTTTGAACTACCTTGTAAGAGAGGCAGTACCTATTGTTCTGTTTGATACATGACCATGATGCAATATACCAAAGGAGAAAATATGATGTATGAAGCGTCAACAAATGTGCATATAACAGCAAACTGAAATAGCAAAGCAGAACTTTAAATGTTACAACAACGGAAGGACGGAAAATGAGATTATTAACTCTACTGCTGAAATTGCATTAACTATACAATTGTAGTAGATTAACGTCACTGAATATCAAGGATATCCCAGCTAGCGTTATTTATTTTAATATCTGATTCATACCGAGAGCAGATAAAACCAATTAAAAATCAACTCTGCCCTAAGATCAGCTAATCTCCCGTCCATATTAGATCCTCGGTACGACTCATCTTCCAAGTCTAAAGCAACTCGTCTTAACTGGCCCTTGTATTCAATTTTAAGCTTTGTCAACTGTAACGTAACGATAAACATATAATATCAATCTGGTATAACAATTTTATTTACAATAATACTTTGAACATTTACTTTTCGGTTTTACAATATATACAGGATCTACACAATATCAACTGGTGCTGACGATTCAATTTCAATACAGTATGCTTTGACCAGGACTCTTTGTCCTGAATTACAGGTCCTGAATTCAACACAGTAAGTCTTGAAATTCAAAACCACACGATTGCTGATAATCGAAATTTTCAAGGTTCTGGTCTTACCTCCTGTAAAACATCATGTCTTGATTTTCTCATTTCTTCCAGTTTGTTCTTTAAAGCTACAACTTCTGACTGAGATTTCTCACTCTCTTATACAAGTCTACTCTTTTCTCTGCAACAGACACTACATTGTCAGCATTTAAAACAGGTACTATATAAAGGTCTAAACAGTTTATGCATAAATAAGAATTGAAAACTAGACCAAGTTCACTTGGACAATGATGATGCACAGGTCAATATTAAAAATTTGTTAACAGCTACATGTATGTCTGGGGGTCTGTAGTAGCTACCATGTCATAATTCATGCAGCACCATCTACAGATTAAACTGCACACTATACTTTTTCATTTTTTCATTTTCAACACCTTTCTTACAACACAAATCGAATGACGTCGCACATAATCAGTCTCAAAAGAATGCATTTTTTTATTTATTTGTCTAATTTATTTTTGCCCATTTCTTTAGTGTTATTATCTGTACTTGATCGACAGAAATTTTGTATCCGTACTGCTAAGAGTCTTCAAGTTACCAAATAGTATCTCTACTGACAAGATTTTGCCATTCGGTATCTTTACCAACAACATTATTGAGCTGGAATTAGGTATCTCTACTGAAAGGGTCTGGGATGTCCAGCTGAACTCGCCGTCTGACTGTTTGGGGGATGTTAATTTTTTATTGTGAAACTTAGGGTAATATCTTTTTTGTTTTTGTTTCTTCTGTCAACCTGCAGGTCAATGCAGTAACGGGAATCTTGCACGCGATCATATGCCTATTGTTGTTGTTTTTTCTTCAAATTTTAATGAAAGATGATTTATTAAAATATAATCAGCAGCAGTCTAGATTTTTGCTGCGACATTTTAGTTGAATTTGTATGATGTTGTTTTTAATTTTAGAATAACACATGCACAAATGAAGATGCGTGTATTTATTGGATAGTAATATCATGATCGAGCGTCGTAAATGATAAGTATCTTTCGTCATTGAAGTAAAAAAAGTATACAGCATTACCGCAGTTAATTATAAGCCATATTGTCAATCAATTCTGCGTGTTTTAAACAACTGGGTTTACCTTTCAAGAGATCAGTACCCGCATGCGGGGTCTTTTAAGGATTAGACTGATAGCTGACTTAAAAGTGAATGAAACATAAATTTAACAATAATTTATTTGAATAATATTCTCCATTTATTTGAACAGCGAATCTATTTACCATATAACATATTTACATTCCGAATTACCCATAACAAGATAAACTAACGTTTTATTTTTAATATACATGCAAGTACGTTAGTCGAGTCGATTTTGAACATAATTCCAACTTAATGCCACATAAAAATTAATTATACTGCTACGTAAGGAAACAATTTAATTTCTAATTTCTGTGAAGCAAATAAAAATTCACCTATATGTAGTTTCTTCCATTTGTTTTACAGAATTTCAAAAATCTACAAAATGACAGAATTTGCATTAAATTAAACCTTTACTACATGTACAGTTAGTTGTTAAATGCAGTAATCAGTTGTTCACTATCATAAGCAGCCCGCATAATTATTTCTTTGAATGCGGTTTGACCCGATGTCTGATGTGATATTTCAATTCGCCTCGTATGCTTTCGGGTAATTCTCAGTACTGCAGTGTCTTCCCCCAGTTTATACCAGCCTTTTCATAGATACTGGTCCTGTATAAATTAGCTCATCTGTCATCAGTGCTTTGAATAAGTAGTCTATAAGAACAATTACAGATTTACTCCATTTCCTATTATTACCTTAACTGAATAGGAGACGCTAATTACTACCTCTGGTATGTATATTTTACACAGTAAAACATCCTCATTGTTACATGGAAAAATTGCTGTGAACGCCGCAGTGAACACGGTAAAATTGTCAGAAATTGCGAGTGGTGAACGAACTCTGATTGTAACACAACTTATCATTTGCACAACGATTTCATAGTGAATGTCAAACGAATTCGGTCACTATACAACGATTTATAATTGGGTGAGTGTTCAACGATTGCGTGCGATAGTCTGTGGATGTTACAGAAGCACTCAACGAGGATAATTTTTTATGACTTTATATAGCAAACCAACAGATTTTCTTACATGTTTCATGCTTAAATAAACCATTTGGTAATGTAGCTTGGAAGGCCATCTCTGTTCCCCACTCACCAGCAATCTGAATTTTTTTTAATTCACCAGCCAGCTAAAAATGCGGGGGAACTCTATCTGCCAGCTGAAATTTGCAAAAAAGATGTTGTTTTATGGGGTTTCGTGCTAAAATAAATCATTTAGTGGTGTTAATGTGGGGAATTGGATCTGTTCCCCATTACCAGCTGGATGAACTGTTTAAGGTTTGCCAGCCATGCAGCCAGACTCGTCTGGGGAACAGATATTATAGGGAACAGACTCGTTGGGTGCTTCCGATGTTAGATAGCCCTGAGTGAGAGTGTAGATATTCACCATGTGACATGTCAGTTATACAATAGTCGGCTATAAAAAATAAGTTTGCATTTCAGATGTTTAGGGAAATTCAAATCCCACTACCATGGGGTCACATTGCAGCAAAAGAGTGTGGTGAAACTGGTAAACAAGTGCTGTGTCTTCATGGTTATAAAGACAATGCAAATTCATTTGCTACTCTACTGCCCCTGCTCCCAGCAGGTGAGTTAGTAAATAACTACATGGAAAAACATAAGTACAGTAATGACAGCTGATCAAAGCGGAAGCACCCACCGAGTCTGTTACCCATATATCTGTTCCCCAGTCAAGTCTGGCTGGCTGGCAAACCTATATATGCTGTTCATCCAGCTGGTAATGGGGAACAGATCTGATTCTCCACTTCAACACCGCTAAATGATTTATTTGAAAGAGAAACTCCATGAAACAGCATATATTTTTGTGTGCAAATTTCAGCTTGCAGATAGACTTCACCCGCATTTTTAGCTGGCTGCTGGTGAATTAAAAAAAATTCAGATTGCTGGTGAGTGGGGAACAGAGATAGCCTTCCAAGCTACATTACCAAATGCTTTATCTAAGCATGAAACATGTACAAAAATATGTTTGGTTTACTGTATAAAGCTATAAAAAATTATCTTCATTGGGTGCTTCTGTCAAAGGTATTAGCATAAAAGCTTAAAATTAGCTTAAACATATAATTATACTAATATCATGCTAATATCATCAGCATAATGCTGAAGACTTTTGCATAGTAATCTTATAGATACAGACTAGAAATGAACACCACGATTTTCGCGAAATAAGTGTCGAGGTTAACGCTAGGGTCAGAATTAGTGTCTGGGTTAAACGCTAGAAACCACCACTGAGAAGGCATTTAACGCACAAATAAACAGCAGGCACGCCACGTGCGACATTGATGGTAAACATTGCTGAAGATGAGGACGTAAGTAATCTACCGGATATAGTTACACTCCGATAGGGTGAACGCCTAGACGTAGTTTCACTGAGAAAAATACACACCGTTCGGTATAGGTGCCATACCACTTTGCATAGCACAAAACAACTTTAATATCCGATTTGTGAAACACAAACTAACTTGCCTTAAAAGTCTTGTGAAAGGAAATGTTATGTACGTAAAAAGTCATTTTATATTTTCTTAACCATTCTCATGTTCCGGGTCTCGCGTATTACACATTTCTTATTATATGTAACAGTTTGCTTACCACTTACACTACACCTGGTAGGATTGATATGCCAGTAAGCATAGCATTTACTTATGACAGGAACTGTCAAGACAGTTACTGTATTAATGTAATTCCCTGGTAACGTTACTTAAAAGATAAAACTGGCTGAGTTGTATCTTTCACTGTATTCACTATATACAACATAGCATGGCAAAAGTACTAATTAATTTTTTTTAGTTGAACCACAATTTCATAGCACAACTGCATATTATTCCTCCCTTATGATATGGTAATGTTATGTTTATGTGCAATTACATTTTAGCTGTATTCTTTAATTTAACCTAGGATATGTAAAACTCTAAGAGTTTCATAAAAACAAACTGTAAAAACAATAATCAGACTTAACTCAGTGACAATTAAAAGTGCTATTTTACATGATTATCAAAAGAAGAAAATCTGTAATCAATGTTAAAAGAATCATTCAATATTTTGTTTTTTTGACAAGATTGATTATGAAGATAAAGACAGGATAGCGCTGCACTGATTTATCCATTACGAGATTTCAGACTCTTTATGTTACGTATGCATCTCAGTTATTACCTAATAAAAAGTTACCTGAAATAGTTGCTTAGACATGCTATATGTAGCGGTCCGGTCCGGCGCGGCCGCGTTGTATTTATTTGGCGGTGTTGGCTGCTGAGTTGGTTCTTTCGAGAAGTATACTCGTTCAGTGATTGATGGTTGGTGGTACATGTAATTAAAACTAGACAATGATGGATATATTTTTAATAGCAGACTTTAATGGGTACTTCTTAACTACTATAAAGACTCGTTAGTAATTCAAATACAATTATAGGTAGCGATAGTTAGTAATAATATTATCCTCCTCTGGTTCTTGCATCAGGGACTGCATCTCAAGCGGTAAAGACCAGCCTCCACAGGATAATTATTGATGTGTTTCTGTACTAGGACTCAACTAGCCAACCACGTCAGCTGTTTCGGCTCCTGATATACTGTTTATCCGCCGTCACATAGAAGACATGGTACTTGTCTAGGCCTCAACCAGGTCGCAAATGAGTCGATAACCAGGCGGCACCATATCTTGGGCCGACCTGAAGACAGGTCTAGGCCTCTGTAAGCTTCAACGGTGAACTTCTCTTCTCCCTAAATCTTTAATTAAATGGGCCCCGGGGGTTCTAGCTAGGAATACTTACTGAGAGCTAGAGAACGGCACCAACAGTTCTCGATGCCCACGCCGCCGTGAGAATGGTGCACTCTGTATATTTTAGCTGTGATGGTACTCTTCTATTGTACGATCACCTCTGTAGCCCAAAACTTGAGCCTTTCTCTTGAAGACTTCTAACTCCGGAGCTTCCGGACATCTATCGATCACTACTTCACCAGGAGACTTCTGTGCACCACTCTGGCTATAATCCACGTGCAACTTCTTTATAGTCAGTGATGTAAGCCTTCTGATTGGCTGTTATAGCCAGAGGCTAAGGGTTGGCCGACATTAATTAATACAATGGCAATGTACACTAGGGGAATACAGGGGGGTAATTCCGTTACATGTATAACGATGGATAAATCCTGATTCCTGGCATATCAGCTTTAATAAAAAAAATAATAATGATAGTGTTTTATGTGTCAGCGTTGTACACTGTACTGGTTTGCTGTCTTCGCCACAATAGTACTGCGCAGAGCAGGGTACCGAGTTCCTGTTACCTGAGATGGCATGCTGTCTGTGCTGTGTTGTGACTGTGCAGGTTTAGCATATTGCAGTCTTCACACGCACTGCGCGCAATGGTGCTGCAAGATGTTTACAGTGTACATTGCAAGGACTATTCAGAATGGTTGTGACAGCAAACTTTGGGTTACACAAGCCTCCACAATAGTGTTATGCAGCCCATGTCATGCAGAGTTTTAGAATATGGCCCCCATGCTTAACTTTGATAGCTAGTATATTTACTTGCAAAAACTTCTTTTACACTTCAATTTGATATTTAATAACAAAGTAGTTTCTTTATATGCCTCGAAATCCTACCATTTTAATATTTGATATAATTTAAAATAACGATAAAAGTATTGATCCGTATATTTATATTAAATAAAATTTATGAGTTCATTCTTAAAGAAATTCTTCTCATTTTATCTAGACACTACGTGCTTCTTTTCTATGTTGATCAATGCATGAGAATCTTTTTTTAGACATGCACTATGTAGCTGTGGACTTGCCTGGACATGGTAAATCATCTCAACGGCCCTCTGGCAGTTTTTATCATATGACAGACTATGCTATGGATATTAGACGGATTGTTGATGGTATGCTTTAAATAGATATAAAATATAAATTAATAAAACTGGTCAGGTACATTTTCCTGGAAACTGGTGTATTCTAGGATAGTCCCAATACATGATAAAAGTTACTTGTCCCCGTGCTGTTTTTAATTTAGCAGATACATTGAATAATGCATTGTTGTGAAAATTGTTATACATATATATGATGAACGGAATGATACCATCAAAGCACAACAAAGATTGACCGTATATACTGTATTTATTTACTTCGTTTACGAAATTTCCTCTATTGTTACAGTATTATCTAAAAAATGGGAGACTTGTCACCTATGACTTTCATGATTTAATTATCTTGTAGGTTTAAAGTGGACGAAATTTTCCATTATAGCTCACAGTTTTGGATCTAGTATAGCACTGCTGGTAAATGATTACTACTATTTTAGTAACTAGAAATGATGATTAAAAAACAACAGAAATACTTCAATAGAAATAACTTCTAAAACGATTTTGATAATAGTAATTGTGAATTCCAGCTATGTTGGTTTACAAATGTTCCACTTTAATACTGTTTGTTACAATGCGATAAATTATTTCAACTTAAAATAAAACCCCGGATTTATTATTTTACAGTTTGCCTCCTCATTTCCAGATATGATCGAGAAGTTAGTTTTCATTGAAGGATTTGCACCCGTACCAAGAAGCCCTGTGAGTGTAGTTAAATGGAATTGGTTACTACTTAAAAAAGAACAGGAACTCCTACTTTGAAAATCTTTTGTTTTTATGCTCAGCCACTATGTGGTTGGGCATATAGTTGTAGAAAGATGTTGTTGTTGTTGTCGTATGTAACATTTTCCTTTGTCTTGCTTCAGTTTTTACCCGATCAGATTCATATTTGGTACTGGGTACACACAGGTCGAAGTACAGGTCACTATAATTTTGACCTTGATTACCTCCAATATGGCCAACTGGCAGCCATGTTTGTTCCTAAGAGGCCATGTAACGTTGCATTTATAGCCGCGAAGATGGAGCATTACCTGGATGATTCAAAGGTGGTTCTAGGAAGGTCATAGGTTGGTTGGCGTAATAGGCTAGGTGACATTTTAAAATAACCTTAACAAATAGGTCAAAATGCTGTTACGAATCTTCAGCTTTTTTTTGCTGCGCTTATTAACACTTTCTTTATCTCGCAGTTACTGCTTCAGTTTTTATCCGATCGAGCAGTTTCGTATTTGGTACAGAATAGGTTCAGGTCAAAATACAGGTTATATATAATCTTGACCCGGATTACTTACAATGTGTTGATTTTCGAGATTGTACGTCACTGTAACAGCTTCATTTTTTATCAGATCAGCTTCATATTCAGTGCAATATGTAAGTACAGGTTAGGTACACTTTTACCCTGGATTACTTCAATTATGGCTGACTGGTGGCCATCTTTGTTTCCAAGTGGGCACATCACGTTGCATCTATAGCCACAAAAAATAAATGCCGCCTGGATGATTCAGAGGTGGATATAAGAAGACTAGGTTGATGGGCATAATAGGCTAGGTGACATCTTAAAATGACCTTGATAATTAAGTAGGTCAAATGCTGATACGAATCTTCGACATCGTGCATAGCACTTCCGCTTCAATTATTATCCAATCAGCTTCATATTCGGTAGAAAGTGAGTACAGATCAAAGTACAGGTTATGTATAATATTGATTCGGATTATTTCCAATATGGCCGCCTGACAGTTTTTATCCAATCAGTTTCATATTTGGCATAGAGTAAGTACAGGTCTCAGTACAGGCTACGTATAGTTTTCACCTAGATTACTTCTAATATGGCCGACTGATGGCCATCTTTCTTCCTGAGAGGGCACATGAACGGTGCATCTGTAGGCGTGAAGACGAAGCACTGCCTCGAAGATTGAACGATGGTTCTTGGAATAACATAACTTGGTGGGCGTAATAGGCTAGGTGACATTTTAACGACCTGGTTAAGTAGATCAAATGCCGGAACGAATCTTCGACATTTTTTGATGTGCGTAACACTTTTTCCACAATGACTCTGCTTCAATTTTTTTTATTCAATCAACTTCATATTCAGTACAGAATACGTACAGGTCAAACTACAGTTTATATGTAATATTGACCTGGATTACATTACGTCTGGCGGACATGTTGGTTCTCGAGATGGTACGTCATAATAACTGCGTCAGTTTTACCCAATCAGCTTCATACTCAATACAGAGTAACAGCTTCATACTCAATACAGAGTAATTATAGGTCCCCGGATTACTTCCAATATGACCAACTGGTGGCCATGTTTGTTCCTGAGAGGGCATATAACGTTGCATCTACAACCATGAAGACGAAGCACTACCTGGACAGTTGAAAGATATGGTTCTAGGAAGGCCATAGCTAGGTTGGTGGGCGTAATAGGTTCGGTGACATTTTAAAATGACCTTGACAAATAGGTCACTACCAGTATGAATCTTCGACATTTTTGCTGTGCGTAAAAGTTTCATCAGTGTGCCTCACATTCGGTACAGTACAAGTTTTGGTTATAATCACTTCACAAGATGGCCGACTGGTGGCCATGTTGGTTCTTGAGATTGTTCGTCATAATAACAGCTTTAGTTTTTATCTGATCAGCTCCATGTTCGGTACAGAGTAAATACAGATCACAGATATGCTATGTATATAATTATAACCTAGATTACTTCCAATATTGATAGACAAATCGCTGCATGGACGATTCAAAGATGGCTCTAAGAATTAGGCCATGGGTTGGTGGCGTAACAGGCTAGTTGAATTAATTTTGATCTGGATCACTTCCCAAGATGGCTGACTGGTCATGTTGGTTTTGGAGATTGTATATGTCGTAATAAGAGCTTTAGTTTTTATCCGAGCAGCTTCATATTCGGTGCAGACTAAGTACAGGACACAGAACAGAACAGGCTATGTGTAATTTTGACTCAGATTACTTTCAATATGGCCAACTGGTTGTCATATTTGTTACTGAGAGAGCGTGTGATGTTAGGTCTATAGCAACAGACAGGGCTGATTTGACGATTCAAAAGTGGTTCTAAGAAGGCCTCAAATGGGTCGCTTTTCACAAATAAAATTCTAAAAATGGGTCCACTTTTCAAACAAATGTCCGTAAACATGGGTCCACTTTTCAACAAACCATAAAAATGGGTCGTTTTTCACTATTTTATTTAAAGGTAATGTAGCAATTCCAGAGAATATTTCCATGAAAAAAACTTTAAAATGGGTCCTTTTTGTGACAAAATGCTCTAAAAATGGGTATTTTTGCGACCAAAAATCCCTAAAAATGGGTGCATATTTTGAGTTTGGGCTGCACACCCGTCTAAAAATATAATCTGACAGTACCCCTGACCCCGGACCCCGCATACAGTCATTTTGAATAAGAGAACTTCACCAAAACAATGATAATCCAGATGCATGCCTTGATGTATTCTATTATTTCTAATGTAAAAACCAGAAATGTTAAAAAAATATAATCCTACACATTGGATATAATTAAGTTTGATTTAAAAAAAAGATTAAATGACTTTTATTATGAAGTTCAGAATAGTACGTGGCTAACTTTTAATTTTTTTACAGGAAGGGGCTGGAAACCGCCTCTCTGCTGCTATGAATAACATGCATAAATATGAAGGATTCAATCCAAATGGAGGTAAATTATACACTAAAGAAGAAGCTCTGGATAGGTAAAGAAAAATAAGTGACTTTTAAATTCTTAAAAGTACTACTGACAGTGACTGTTGTATTGCCATGGTTGCTAACATTACATTTTTAGGTTTTGTGAAGTTGGGTCTTCGTGCGTGTTTGTACGCCAGAGCAATGTTAAGTCATAATGTTGTGTTCCTCCAAATTTGTCGCCACTGAAAAGAATGTCGAGTGGAAATCAAAATCTAATACTACACATTACCACTTTAATTATGTTGTTTTACTTTGTATTTCCGGGTTTATAATGCGTCATTAATATTACGACCAGAATTGTATTTGAAAGACTGCCATCTGGTGGATGTTATCATGCAGTTCAAAGTTCAACTATGTCTGTCATACGGTATACGTACCCAATGATAATATCCATCTGACGCTTTCTTCTAATTACGTATGTCTTGATGATAACAATCAAATGTTTAAAGATACCGTACAGTACCAGGCAATACCTAGCAGTGACGTCCTATTTGATGCACACTATAAAATAAAATTATTAAAACATATTTTTTAAATATTAAGTTCTATTATAGCCATGTAGTCATGAGCTAGAACGAGTTCCTGAAGAGTTTAAATGATTTCAAATTAGATTAATATCACAAAATAACTTGCGAAGTACGGATTGCATGCCCTATGTTTCATGACATTTGATTTTTTTAATGGTTACTTATGATTTATGTCACAGTTTTTTTTTAACAATATATATATCTGATCGCATATTGCAGAGAAAAATTATTACCAGTATATTTTAGTATATTCAAAGTGAAAACAAAATACACACAATTCTAAGTGTGCAAATTTAGAAATTTTATAATGAGAATGTTTTCTTCAAAGAAATATTTCATGAAAATCCATGCGAAATAGCCAGAACAATGCACCATCTACAATCTGTTCATTTGAATTTGTGTTGTTTTCCTAAATATCTTAACAAGTACTAGCTACTCAAACTATACAGGACACAAGACTGAACTGTTTGAGGTACTACTGAACCAGAAACAAAAAAAAACACGACTACAGTATGATATGTGGAAGGGACGAACATCATTAAGCTGAGGTTTAGATATAAAACATAACGTTTATGACATATTGTACGGACCGAAATAAAATTCAATGCATATGATTCCCAACGCTGGAAAAAAAATTATGGCCCATTTACACTTATGAATAAGTTTGACTGCTCTCCCTTTAAACACATGCAAGTACCAGAATAAGCTGAATGGTCACTAAATTAAAATGTGAAATTGTGCTCGTTGCATGAATAATCTACTCTGTTCATTAGAACCTTATGGAATTTGGGATTCTGTGATACCCCAGCGATTCCCTATCTGTCTAAGTTGATGGCCACAGAAAAATCTTGAGTTACAGTTACAAGTCAGCATTTAGTACTTTATCAGAATAGAGCCTAAATGGGACACCTACAGTAAGCATAACTGTATGAGCAAATCTTCAGGTATGTGATAAATGCATGTACTGTACATTTTTGTGATAAAACTATTACACTGTTTGACATGTTACAGATTGATTCAAGGACATTTATGGTGCACAAAAGAATCGGCCAAAACTCTGTTTGAACGCGCTGTTAAACAAGTTGAAACTGAACAAGGCTAGTATTACTATAATAATTTTGTTTTGAACCTATACTGTTATTCTAAATTGATTTGTATATCTATATGTTATGCTAGTTAAAGCCTAATTTATTTACTATAGCATTTAATGTTAGCTCAGTGATTTTTCCACTATACATCTTTCCAAGGAGTCTCCAATACAAGACATGTGCCGGATAGTTTCTTGGCATTTTTCTGTCTGGATTTTGTCTCAGTTTGCCTCCTTTATTGTGAATGGTTAATTTTCAATCAAAAGAAAAAAACGCCTTTTGGGTTCAGCCATCTTGGAATTAATGTGTGATCATTTTGTATTTTTAATTCCTTCTTTTGTTTAGTCTTACCTGCTGTAAGGATCACCTGTATGCACAGGTCACTACCATAAAGGCCAATTAATTATGCCCCCATAGGTGCATAATTTATAACACATTTACCTTATTTTTTATATAAAGGTACCTACTCATAATTAATGACTGGTCTTCATACACTAGTATATTTCTTTGTATTATACATTGTATTCCACGATCAGCTAGCATTTACGAACAGAAATAATTATTATTTAGCTTATTGTAAACCATTTTTCATTATAGGAACAAAGTACGCATTTGCAAGAGACATCAGGATACAGTTTGTAAGTATTTAATTGTCAAATCCTCGGTCAAAGCATTTTATTAATCTTGATTGCATATTTGTAATATAAGCAATCATATGCATGTTCATATAACATTTGCTAACCAACACTACTATAAATGCTAGTCTTTTAATTCAAGTTATTGGGAATGAATATAAAGTTCAGCCACCAAAGCATAACCAGGTCAGATCTAGCTTGTAAGTCGTGTGTTAATTCTAAAAATAAAAAAATCAGAATTACTACAACTTTAAGAAAATAATGTTTTGGTTTATTAGAAATATTCTGACTTCATAGTAGACTATTTGCATGCACTTGAGGGCGCTGGTGGCAGACCCTTTCAATACCAACGTCCCGGGGGGTGGTCAATATGAAAGTGGGTATCCATGTTCCAACATGACTTTTCAAAAAAGCCCCTAACGAAGTGAAATTCTGCAAAAAATACACTCCTAAGGAAGTGGAACCCTGACCTGACCAATCGTATGCCGTGTTTTAAAAGGTCATTCTCAAAATAGCATCAATTCAGGACGTAACTTTCATATGACGGGGAATACACATTCTATTAAAGATATTAAGTTTTCTTGACCGTATTTGCACCCCTAAAGAAGTGAAATTTTAACGATTACCCTAACAAAGTGAAACTTCCAAACAACACCCCTTCTTAGGAAGTGTCACACCTCCAAAAAACCACCCCTTTTCGTGATTTTAGGCAAAAAATAGACCCTAAGCACGTAACGCGCCGGCGGTTCGAAAAACATACCTTTCACGCGAAATTTTGTTGGAACATGCGTACTCACTTTCATATTGACCGCCCCCCCCGGACCAACGTCCTCTAAGTATACACAAAACTTGTTTTTTTTAAATCTGACTTTAGAAAAGCTTTAACCGGTGAACATTTAACAAAATAAAAATATTAATAAACAGTTGTTTATGTATTGATATGCTCAGGAAAAAGGAGGATATTCTTAGATTATTAAAGAACATAATGTTTTTTTTTGTTTTGGCTCGGTATGCAAAGAAAGCGTTTTGTGAATGAATCGCATGAGCGCCATTGTCCATTCACAAAATACTACATGCTGGGAACGTTTGGGTCTGAGACTAGTAGCCCCACCAAGCGCACGCAAATGGTCTACTTTTAGTTCTCATGTAGCTTGTCCTGGCAACCTAAAAAAATGTTTCACTTAATTATATAAAACTTTTCATCAGAAACAAAAACATAATAACTAACTGCAATAACTATTAAAAAGCATTTACCTTTCCTGGAAACAAAGTGATAGATTTTTTAAGATACTTAGCTATAGATTATATGATGATCTTTTGGGGCATAATGGTCTTCTTTATGCCCTTCCTTATTAATTGGTACACTTGCATAACAAAAGGAAACATTATCGGCTGTTAGCATTCGTAAGAGGAAAGCCATTACAGCAATGTGACATCACACATGGCAGTCACTTATACAACACAGTATAATGTAACATATCTAGAGAGCCCATAATTTTAATGAATAATGAACTAAATGCTTTAATACAAACATTCATACATATGTTTCTGATTCAGTTTTCATTGAAGCTTTTTATTACAGGTAACCCCTTTGTCGTTTACGTACGAAGAATTGATTTCTTGCTATGAAAAAATAACCTGTGAGGTTCTTTTCATCAGGTATGACATCATAATTTTTATGCAGTACTGTAGCTTTACATTTATGATAAAACATTTATCCAGATGCAACTCAGGGTACTTAAATGTTGTACGTATAGCAGAACTGACAATGACCCATGACCATAGAAACAGGAAAGTTGCTGCTTTATGCTACCTAAAATAATCAATGAAAAATGCCCCTAAAAATGCTGAGGAATACATAACTTGATGAGCTGCATACACCACTTGCTATGGCTCACTGATGTCTATGTTTATTCCCTTAGCTTGTATATTTTTTATTGTGGTAAACCATGTATTATTTGAACAAGTAATAAAAAGTAAAATTGTTAATACATGCACAGTTAACTGTTTTCAAAGCAAGCTGCATGACTGTAGGCTACAATTGAGGCTATTGCAGCTAAGATAACTATATAGGTATTATTATTTTGCAACTTTAACGAAACTATTTAAGCGCTACAGACGGCATCAAGTTATTAGGTACAGCTGAACAAATAGAAGCTCTGGACAGACATATTGAAAAAGTGATAGAAGTATTACAGAAGTTTTCCAAGAAGGTAAATAGATATATGCCACATATGTTTGCAGGTCTGTCCAAATCAGGGTGTTTTGAGAACCAGTCAAAAATTTAAAAGAATTCCAGTTTAGTTCTTCTGGCACATAGTGCATGGCATATAGTCAGTCATAAACTATGTATCATCTTCGTTGTTGTAAATAACACTGGCTTTGTCTCTCGATAATAGTATCAGTTTTTATCCGATCAGCTTTATATTCGTTACTTAGTAAGTACAGTGCAGCTAGAACTTTGATACAGTTTGCTTCCAATATAATATCGTTGACTGGCAGCCATGTTTGTTCCCAAGAGGGCGCATCGGGTTGCACCAATTTCCAAAAAATGGAGCCTTAAATGACCGCACTAATTGAAAGTGGATTCATGAAGCCCTTGAGTTGTTGGGCAAAATGAGGCCAAGTGACATTTTTGAGTGACTTTAAAAATGGGTCATTTGCTGATCCGAAATTGTCCGATGTTTGTAATGCGAACTGCTTCGGTTTTTATCTGATCAGTTTCATATTCATTGTAGGGTTAGTACATGTCAAAGCATAGATTTGGTATAATTTTAACCTATATCTGATCACTTCCAAGATGGCTGTCAAGCATGTTGTTCTTAAGCTGGTACGTCACAATAACAGCTTTAGCTTTTATCCGACCAGCTTCATATTCGGTCAGAGTTCATGCCAGATATAATTCTGACCAGGGTTATTTCTAAAATGGCTGACTGTCAGCCATGTTTGTTTCCAAGGGGGCATGTCACGTTGGGACACTTAACAGAAAGACTAAGCCCTAGCTAGATGATTCAAAGATAAATTGCTTGTTGCACGTATTTGGCTAGGTGACATTTTATAACATGACTTTTAGAAGTGGGTAAAATGCCGATCTGAATCTTCGACATTGTCCGTTGTGCATAAAACTTTGTCTTGGTACAGAATAAGTACAGATGGATATACTTTTGGCATGTCAGGTTGCACTCATTTCCAAAAAAAACAAAGCGTTGACTGAATGACTGAATGGGTGAAATGCTTGTCCGAATCTTCGACATTTTCTTTTGTGTATAATAGTTTCTTTGTCTCGCAATAATTATTTCAGTTTTTATCTGGCTAGGTATAATTTTGATCAAGATTACTTCCAATATGGCTGGGTGGTGGCCATGTTTGTTCCCGAAAGGCCACATCATGTTGTGCACATTTCGGGAAAGACGATGTATTGAATAGAGGATTCAAAGATGGATTCACGAAGACCAATGTTGGTGGTCATATTATGCTGGGTCACATTTTAGAATGACCTTAAAAAGTGAGTCTAGTGCCAATCTGAATTGTCATTATATCAGCTACTGATATGTTTCGTTGTACGCAACATTTTCTTTGTCTGGGAATAACTGCATCAGTTTTTATCAGATCAGTTTCATATTTGGTAAGGGTAAAACTAGGTCCAAGTACAGGTCATAATTAAGTAAATGCAGGTCAAAGTACATGTTAAAGGTAATTTTGCCTGGTTCACTTCTAAGAAAGTTGACTGGCAGCCATGTTTGTTGTCGAGATTGTACGTCCTAATAACAGCTTCACTTTTTATTTGATCAGCTTCATAATCAGTACAATGCAAGTTGAGATCTGAGTACCAGTCATGTGCAAATGTGACCTTGAGTACTTCCAATATGGCAGCCAATTTTGTTCCCAAGAGAGCATTTAACATTCAAGTTTGTTCAACTTTCCAAAAAGACGAAATTTTGACTGGACGATTCGAAAGTGGATTCACGAAGATAATGCTTCAAAGATTGCACTCCCTACCAGTCCTATAGACTATATATTGCTCATAATCACTAATTACTCTTGTGTTATGGGCATCGCATTGCAGTGAACTGTTGAAAGTTTTGTTCATCCATGATATTTATAATTTACTGTAATGTGCTACATTTAAATATATGCCATTTTTGTGGAAATAAGGTAGATTTAAACAATAAAACCATTTTCTGTATGGTTGCCTTGCACATAAATCTGTCCCTTCTATTCACAGGTTTATAAGCCTGATTGTAGTACAGCAATTAATGTTATATCATTAGTATCAGTTACATTTGTGTCTGTGTTGCTACATTCCATTGTGATTTAGCATTTTTTTAACATTTTGCAATAAAATGCAATTTTGTTATCTTGTTTTAGGCTACTAACTTTGTCTTTTTGGTTTGTAACTTTGTGTTATTATGTGGCGGAAAGAATGAAGTGATGGTTATTTTTTCAAGGTTCAACATTTATATTTCACACAAATGTCAAAAAAGTCAAATTTTTCAATCATCAAATCTTCAACAATTGCGTATTTATGTACAAAATGTAATAAGCCAGTATAAAAGTATTATTGTAGTAAATTGCTGAAATATAGATAATCTTTTTGTAGTTTGTGGAAGTCATAGTTCAAGGACACCATGAAGTTCATCTTAATCATCCTGAGAAAGTTGCTCCACACATTGTAGAATTCTTAACCAACGACTCTTCAATATCAAAGTTATGATGCAATATGACACTTATTTGCATTATTTTTGCAGAATCCCATATACATTTATGACAAAAATAGAACCTGTTATGTAACTGAGAACCCCAGGGGGGCAGTCAATATTAAAGTGGGTACCCATGTTCCAACATGGCTTTTCAAAAAAGCCCCTAACGAAGTGAAATTCTGCAAAAAATGCACCCCAAGGGAAGTGAGTTTTGGGAAAAAACACCCCCAAGGAAGTGTCACACCTCCAAAAAACCACCCCTTTTCGGGATTTTAGTTAAAAACACACCCTAAGCACGTTACACGCCGGCAGCTCGAAAAACATACCCCTTCACGCGAAATTTTGTTGGAACATGCGTACCTACTTTCATGTTAACTGCCCCCCCGGGCTGAGATCATCAACATTTTTTAGTGGTTCCATTGATTAAAGGCACTATAGTGATTTCATGGTGAAAAGGCTGATTCCAATAATTTTATTTAATGTTACATTTTATGCTTTGGAAATTTTATTATAAATCACAGAGAATTGTTTAATATATTAAATATTTAATAAACATTAAAATTACTAAAACTGGATATTTTAAAAATTAGATATTTTTTTAAAGTATCAGTTCTCATCAGGTATGCTACACAATATCTATCAGGTATGGTATATTAATATGCACCTCACTTGCATTTATAGGTGCATTCGTTTCTCTTCACAGTGACACTGAGACAAAATGTATTGAGGCTGTTAAGCTGGAAGGTCGTTACTGTTTTAAACAAAGTCTTGTAGTGAAACATTTCAGTAAAACATGAATATTGTGCAAATACAAGTTAGCACTGAATATTAACTAAATTTTAAACCTGTAAATATCTTTCAACAATATTGAGATTATAGAATGCTGGATGTAGAACATAATTCTAAGCATTTTATTGCTATTATATTATATTATAGATCATAGAAAGTCTACTACAAGCCAATTTTGTAAAAACAGACTGTTATAATCCTTCTTCGGAGTCTTAATCATTTTGAAGTGTCCAGACAACCAAAGACTGGATCTGAGAAATCAACACATTTGATTGATTAGTTGTACACAAATGAAATTCTTCCAAAAAGAAGGATTAAAACTGTCCTTGGTCTACTAAATAAATAAACGTCATCATACATGGATAATATAGTAGGTTTTGGAATATATGTCACAGAACAATCGTGTCAATTCACCATATATTATCGGATTCTTGGAGATGGAATGTCGAAGCA
>JAOXYB010004901.1:2139-20258 GCA_028565635.1 Phoronis ovalis | reverse complement strand
ATAATATGTTCTTTTGCAACGAATCTAATAATTTGACGATAGCTCCCAATAGATAGTTTTAAGAAAATGGTTTTAGAAAGCGGTTTGCTATCCTCAAAGTTGAAATATTGTGTAATGCTAGTTATAATTAACAGAATTGTAACATTACTCTTAAATAATTCTGAGCATATTAAAAAAAATTAAAAGATTAATTTATTAAGCATTTGTGTAATTCTGTGCTACCATAGTTCTGTAGTTCTTGGTTAGAAATTAAACTTGTTTGTATTTATCTGATTTTGCGGAGTTTTCTTGTGCTTATGTAAAGTTGAAGTAACTTGCAAAAAGATGGATTATTTTTAAGAATTCAACTCTATTCTACCATAATTTATGTAGCTGATGGTTCAAACGTAAACTTTTATGTTCAGTTGACTTTATTGAGTTATGGAAGTTAAGTTAACATTGAAAAATACAAAATAAAATACTTTATATAATTCCCTAATAATCATACATAATATGTTTATAATTTGTGCCTGGTTTGTGTTTTGTGTAACTGTCTTGAACAAATATTATATAATTATCATAAAATATATAATTCCCTAATAATCATACATAATATGTTTATAATTTGTGCATGGTTTGTGTACTTGTGTTTTATGTAGCTGCCCTGAGCAGGTAGGATATAATTGTCATACACATGACTGATGTTGTTCTTTTAATGTGTAGATATTTTTATAGCAATTAAGCTCCTTGAACTTTCATTGCCCTTTCTCAGTTGATAGATGGCAGTTGTGTGGAATTGTACATTCATTATAATAATATCCAGTCATATATGCTTATTGTGCAATCCACATATATATGTATGATTTTAAGAATATCTCTGATGTATTATGTCCTAGTCATGTAATTAACAGGACAAAACAGCTGTGTTTGTTATGATGCAAAGATGTTCATTATTACTTTGGCTGGCTCTCTTTAACTGACAGGGTTATACCTGCTATATGCTCTGTATTCCTTCTTAACAAACCAAAAAACGCATGTCTGAGCACTCCACAAAAAGTCACCTATAGAATATGTAAAGTGTCACAGTGTAGAAATTAACATGCTGACACCTCGAACATTAAATGTCTGGCAGTGGCTGATTTGTGGAATGTACAACATCTTCCATAAAATGTGGCCTTACACACTTTCTTTCCACGTGCCTTAATTCCTTGGTCTGAGTAATGACATCCTAATTTTCCTGTTGTTCCCATATCATTAATCCTTTTTTTCTAAGTGCTGACTGGTTGCACAAATATTGGCACACATATAGATTGAGTGCTCAGAAAAGGGGTTTTGAGCTAAGAAATCATGTATTTGTCAGAACAGACGAGGCCCATAGGATAGAGAAAGTATAACAGGCCTTGGTTTTATAGGACTGATGGAATTAAGGCATATGTTCTACCCATGCAAAATATTCATTATATAAAGCTCAAGGAGTTGAGGAAGAAGATTCTGTTCAACTGTAAATCAACCCATGTAGGGCATTTGAAGTTCAATGTGTCTGCATGTTAATTGCTACAAAGATGTCTGATACATTATTACAGTTTGCATATACATATGTGACTTCATTGTTATGTATTTCATTGTGATGCCAAAACATGAGGAAGAAAGGTGTATGCTTCAGAGAAACTGGAATCTGCTGCCTCTGACTTTCTGCACATAATTTTTACAGATGTTCCTTCAGTTCCTTCCAGTGCCTCATTTGTTGTGGTACCTCCATCTAATCTTGCACACCTAAATTATTAAAATTTTAGATTTGTTGGGCCGACTCAGATATAGCAACAAGCCTGTATTATCATGAATTGGTGTTCTCCCTAAAAATTATGTACATGTTCCAGGTATCCAGGTTTAAACTTACAGCACAAACTATGACTGAACTATCAATATTTTTTGTATACATGTTTGGTACTTGTCTAAAAGTAATCAGTAGCCCTGGAGGATATATATTATATTTTATTATGTATTTCAGAGGACTAGTTTGCTTGTTCACATCTTTCATTGTTTGTACATCAGTGATGTGTGAAGTTGTTTTGATGATATTTTTACCTGTATGACTTCCTGGTGTCACCAAGGTCAGCTTTTAAGTGCACTGAATAAACCACTGTAGACTGTCACTATGATGACAAAGAAATAATTGCAAAAAAACTAATCAATTTTTATTTTGATGAAATACTGTTTAAGAAATTTTGAGCAATTTCAGAAGATAAAAATTCAGAATTTTGATTTGTAACATATTATTAAGCTAAGGCCTGTTGATCACCTTCAGGTAATCTTTGTTGGGAATTTTTTGTGGCTGGCCTTACTTATTCTCCTAATTTGATCAAAACAATTTAATTTTTTTTACCGTATTGGCGAGTTCTCAACTATGTGTACAAGGTGATCATGCTTTAAAAATCTCACTGTCTACTTACTGAAGCAGAAAGAAAGACCCCAAAAAAATCCTTGCGGTTTTTGTTGCAGCTGGAATTTCTAAAACAGCAAATTAATGAAACCTAACTTTTATGGACTTGCGAAACTGTCAAAAACATGCAAGATGAGATGGCCTTTACTTTCTAAAACAGTGTGCAGAATGTGTACTTGTGGAATGAATCTCACAGTATTAATTAAATTAAAAGTTTTGTAATTAGTGTTCTGGTAGTATCACTAAGGCAATACCTTTATACGGAGGCAAATTTAATAAAAGGTGGTTTAACAAAAGACAAAAAGGAGTCTCTGCTTAGACCAAACTATCGTATCCTAATTATTTCACAGGTATCATGACTAGGAAGTTGTTCTGGAATGTGACGAATTTTATTTTTTTGTGAAACATGGGATTGTTTATCTGTATAAGGAAATGTGGGTGTTTGTTTATCTTAGTCAAAAAGTAATAAAAATTATAAATAGCATTTATTAACTATAAATTTCTACATTATGGAAAAAAATTAGTATTGTTTATAAGGCCAATGTGTAGAGGTGTCTTTGTGATACCTATGTGTACCAGTAGTAGATTTTTATGAATTAAAGTGATTAATTTAAAATAAGAGTAACATGTATTAAAAATTACTTTGTGTTGAGGGTCATGTCTGGTTTGGTTATTTATGTATAAGCAAATCAGTTGTCGGGTCAAATTTATTGGCAATTAAACCAGTTTTACTCAAGTTTTATAATAAAAAGATAATGATACAGTTATATATACTTGTATTAGCTGATCCTTGTATGTGACTAGGCAGTGAACCTGGATCACTACTGTACATATTTTAGCCCCAATAGATTTTTGCATGTTGCAAATTTTCATGCCAAGCAGGGATTGAATCAACGGAAACTAAATGGGATTCCTTATTTCATCGTGGGGTTCCTTATTTCATCGTGGGGTTCCTTATTTCATCGTGGGGTTCCTTATTTCATCGTGCGGTTCCTTATTTCGGAATGTAAATGCAAATAAAACATGTTAAAGCAAGCATACATGTATGTACAGTACGTTAAAATGATATTTAGTAAGCTGAAAATAAATAGTTAATTTTATTTATTTGCTGTAAGCAATCTAAACAAATACAGATTAAAGTATCTCCAATATTCATTTTGTTTCCAAAAGTATAAGTGAAGTTTCGTCAACTTCACAATACAGTTGTCCAATTGAGGCTCTCAAATAGTAGTACCAGAAGTCGTAATTAATACTGATGGCTTATGGTTTTGTTCTCTAGTTGATTAAATTTGAATGTGTTTGGCATCAACCATAATGTCTAACCATCAGTTGGGATTTGGTTTGTAAACCACCCACAGTGTGCCTGTCGCAAGCACTGATTGCGTGCCAACCCTGGAGACCAAATGTTAATAATTCACCCATGGATATGTCCCGAACATTTGTATAGTGATCACTTACTAGATATTTGATAATTTAATTAATGGTAATTAGTTATGCTTTGTTTTTCAGTGTGTTCAAGTGTCACCATTCAGAATTCTGTAGACAATTTTAAAGAACTCATCAACTGTACAGTCATTGAAGGCAACCTTAAAATCCTCCTCATAGATTACGGTAAAAAAGATGATTATGACAAGTTTCATTTCCCAGACCTTGTCGAAATTACTGGCTACTTTCTCTTGTACCGTGCCTATGGACTCAATAGTTTAGGACACATATTCCCCAATCTCGCTGTTATACGTGGTAAGACGGAACTCTTCTTTCAATATGCGCTTATCGTGTTCGAGATGTTCGACTTAAAAGAACTGGGATTGTATAGTTTAATGACAATCGAGAATGGCGGCGTGCGACTAGAAAAGAACCCTGGTCTCTGCTATACCAATCGTATTGACTGGGATTATATCACGAAAAAGAAAATTGATGATAATTTTATTAGATATAATAAAGAGGATGATGAATGCGTGAATTATTGTCCGTTAGAATGTAAAGAAAACTGTTGGGACAGTGATCACTGCCAGAAAACAGGTAAGCTGTATTTATTTGATGGTAGTTTACTTAAATTTCCATCTACTTTTAGGGATTTTTGACATTATTTAATTTTAAAATCAATTCTTGCTTGACATCTCTAAACCATGTGATTAAATCGTGAAGTATTGGAAAATTTGTTTTCAAGCCATTTTGAGGAATTGGGTATATGTATATTATGCACATGTTACCTGTGCCTGTATTGATCTTCCATAAAATACCTGTGGCCCTGGACAGTGAATAGAAGGTGCTTTAGAATATGTTTGTGGTTTCTTGCCGCAGACAATGAAGTGAAAAACAAGTTATCATGCTACTTACTAAACAAAAATGCAGCTTTTTCAAGGCTGTTTCATTATTGGGGGGTAACCATATTCAATAACAAGAAGTTGAAGAAAAAAGAAAACAACAGCCTTCGTGGTCATTTAATAATTTTTTCCCACCTTGAGTTACTTATACTGTTTCCTTAAAAAACAATTTTACTGATTCTGTTTGATGAATTATATATTATGGTTTGCAATGCTATGCAACTTTGTTCTAAGGTTGTACATTGTACATTGTCTTAAGGTCTAGACGTGACAGTACATCCTTATCAAGAACACAAGCAGCTGACGGCTGCCGCAATAGCAAATGGTGGGTCCTATTGCATAAGATTGTTCTGGGTAAATTTGAACCAAGGGATTTTTTTATATTGCCAAAATAAATGAATGCCTAATAATAAAAACTTAAGGGAGTAGTAATCAAAATGCCAGTTAGTTTTAATCACTGCACACCGGCCGTAAATTGATGTATGCTTGGAATCTTCCAGTTCTGCCAGCACAAGTCCATAATGTATAAGGAATTGAATTTTTGTGATAACTTTAGGAAAACTGAAATGTCTAACGAACACATAACAAAGTGAAAACGGGATGGTGACCTAATATGAAATAGTACATTTTCAATTTTGCAGTACACAGTTTCTCACAAATAAATGCTAAAACTATTGGGTGACAATTTAACTTTGAAAAACTTCTCTCCAGATGTCGTGGCACAGTGTTACATGGGATTTTGACATCTGATAGATACTGCTGTTATTTACATACAAATTACTGACCTGTAGTGTCCTGCAGGTAAAGAACCATTTATTTCCCTATTACAGCCAATTACCCGAGATGCAGCTTAGAAAGGGATCCTCCCATAACTTGTCCGGTACGTGGTTTTGTATTATGCCTCGCAAGGCTGTGCGAAAAGGAAAAATTAGATTTAAAACATATTAATGATCTATGCACATTCCTTAAAATGATAATAAAATAAAAATTCCGATTAAATAGCGTACACACATGCACATGCAGAACAATCATGTATCTTTTGAAATGATCTCTTTTACAACGGGCTCTTCTAGGTACCCGCTTAGCTGTGCACAGCGACATCTGGCAGAAACAATATTTTTCAATGTTAAACTGTCGCCTAAAAGTTTTATCATTTTTCTTGTAAGAAACTATTATAAAAATTTGAAATGTACTATTTCATATTAGGTCATCATCTCATTTTCACTTTGGTGTATGTGTTTCAGTGAACTTTTTGTTTTTTTCTTAAGTTATGGCAAAAATTCTATTGTTCATACATTGTGGAACAAAGAGTAAGCTTAAATTTTTAGTTTTCCTTTCACTGTGAAATGTATGTACACTTGTCGCTTGTCACCAGAAGTTACCTGTAAGTTCTTTTTTCACACAACTCCATTTGATATTGTTGATACAACCTTTCTGTCAAATGAGTCATTATTAGACTTTCCAACTTGTTTTTAGCTTTAAGACATTCATTTAGCCATGCCAAATTTTATATTCTCCTCATTTTTTTCAAAAACAGCCATTTTGTGGTTTTTGTGGTTTTCGTGTTTGTTGATGAAGGAAATAATTGTGAAGCTTTGTTAATGGTGTAGATACTGTAAAACTTTGTTTTTGTGCTATGACTCATTTTTTTCAACCATTTCTATCTTTTCGTTATGTTTTCTTTTAATTAGAATGAATTGAATTCAAATTTAGTTTGAGGAGAGCAGTTTTAATGATAAAAGTACTGAAATTGAATTAAATTAAGCTGGATTTATTAGTAAGGACACACAGGAAAATAAAGTTCCTTGCCTAAATGTTTTGACTAAAAAATATCCTGCTTGTAGTTGATTGCCAAATATAGATTCGCTGTTTTCAGAATTTTGTTATTTGGTCAGTTCAATTTCTTTGTTATCAAAAAAATTGTTCACAGACTGATACATATCTTACATGTGAGAGCCTATTAGGTATTAAGTGTCCATTGTTCATGTTTAGTTTAAATTTCATTATGTATGTATGTTGTTGTCCACAAGTAACTATCTCTAGGCACGCCCCTCTATGCATGTGTAACCATGTATGGTAGATTACTTACGTTGTCATTTACAGCATATTTTACCTTTCGACATCGTACCTTCTGTGCCCGCTGCTTAGTTGCACGTTAAACAACTTCTCAGCAGTGGTCGTATCGTTTAACTCAGACACTAATTTCGAGCCATAGTTCCGGATTACATCTCACTTAGGGTGTCTTGTGCAACTATAGGGTGTCGTGTGCAAATTGTAATACTAACACCCTACTATCACTGTTTTTTGTGGCCTTCTGTAATCTATACGAGGACCATATCCACAAGAATCACAGGGTTCATTTCTAGTATAGTATATGAAGGGGAACGCTGTTGAATTTCAAACTGGAGAAGTGTTCCCTTCTTGCTCTACATCAATTACCACACATGTAACACTGTAGGAGATTCAGGACATCTTCATAAAGAATATGTATATCCACTGAAGCCATACAGTCTGTAGTTTCCACTACTTCACAAGTTTTACGTTCTTTTTTTGTTTCTGTAAAAGAAATTTGCCTACTGGCATAAATCCCAGTCTAAAAAAGAGTGGATTCTAGTTTCACTCAGTGAGGTCCCTTCATGGCTTTAATTGTGCTTAGATATTTTATTGCAAAATTAGCAAACAGTTTGCCGTATTACAAAAAATTTCACTGTTTTACTTCTTTTCAAAAGCGATTGATCTTCAAATGCCTCCAGACATGCATATAGAAGCATAAGCAATCAGAACAAATTAATTCTTAGGAAACTCCCACACACAATAGATCTACAGTATTAATTAATCATTTCTGCATTATAATACGAGCTGAATGTCTGACGCTTTTATGAAGATAATAATCATATCTGGTCAGTCTCCCGAAGATGACTGACATGGCCATATTGAGGTAATAAGTGTCTCTCTATTATTGGCTGTTTCTGTTCTGAAAATAAGCTGCGTAGCTGAATGTCTCACCTAAGATAATATTATGGAAACTATAATCTACCTTTTTTTCAGGGTGCCAACAAGGCTGTTCAGCAGGATGCTTTGGTGGCAGTCAGTGTTGTCATGATCAGTGTCTTGGGGGATGTACCGGTCCAAGTAACAGGGAGTGTATGGTGTGCAAGCATGTCTTCTACGATGGACAGTGCATACCAAAGTGTCCACCTAATACCTACAAGGTAACACAACCGTATGAAATAAGATATTGTAAATTTTAGCAAGCGTCACAGACGTGCTAATCGTGTTTTATAATCATAAGTACTGAGCCACTGCAAAACAGCTAAAATTACCTACAAAAATATATTAAAACAAGAAGTAATAAATTTTAATGTAGTTCCCATATTCTGTATGTTGTATCATGTCATGCATGGTAGTTATGCCAGTCTATCCAGCTAGTTCTTTGACTCGTTCTGCAATGGTTGTACGCGATGAATATAATACACTGTGATTTCTTTTGCAGCTTCAGAACCGGCGCTGTATAACTGAAACCCAATGTCGTGAATTAGGTGAAGTTAGAAACTTCTGGAATGGAGATGAAAAGGTTTTCTGGAAGGTGATTGTTGATGCTGTTGGTGGTGTTTGTATGAAGAAATGTCTAACAGGCTACAAACCAGATACTGCTGATAAACATAAGTGTGTTCCATGCCAAGGACGGTGTCCTAAAGGTAAGTGTTACAAATTTGTTATTGAATCACTTGTAATAATCTGACATGTAAATTTACAAAAGTCTAAAAATTGCATTAAAATTGTTTGCATTCTTGCTATGAGGTTCATATAGGGATAGTGAAAATATATAAACTCAATTTGGGATTATTTATATACTGTGAGAAAATTACATATAATTACATATTTTAGCACAAGACAAACAACATCAAGGGCCTTAACTAAACTACCAGCATGGGATAGGCATATGTCTGCAGTGCAGAGCTCTTTTTGACTTTGATTATGTTACGCACTAGAGTAATAACCTAAGGGCTATTAACCTACTGAGCATAAGAAAGTGCACAAGTTGGTGAAGCCAAGTGCAACAAGCAAAATTCAGAAAATCCTGTGTTTCATTAAGCATCATTATTGAGCATTTTGTCACATGCAATGCTCCTTGATAAGGTTGCTTGTGGTTGCCTTAGAACTGAAAGACTAACAGCCGCCTGACAACCCATGAACGACTTCATGTATATGTAATGTTTTTAGCTAATATAACATTTGCTGAATTCACAAAAACTTGCTGTATACTCCAATTTGAGTCAGATGCTCATTGCCCATGCTTCCTTTTCCAGTTTGCAAAGACAGTTATGTTATTGACGTTTTGTCCCAGGCCAAAGTTCTCAAGGGCTGTACCGTTGTGGAGGGGTCTATTGAGATTGAGATACAAACAGGAGGTAAGAATATTTACTGACATCAGTCCCTGAATAAACAAAAATAACAGTACTACAATTTCGGGCTTTAAATAGGCCTACAAGTAGCAGAAAAGATTTGCGCATTTCTTCAACATGTATCAAATGCACATATTTTTCTGTTTTTTCTGTATATTTTTTATCAAAACCTATATGTTGTATTGAAGTGATAGGAAGTAATATTTCAAACATTATCGTATTTGTGGGTTGCATAATAGAGCCTGTCTAGAATGATAATGTTTAAATGATGCTCTGTCTAGGGGATAAGAATGGGAAAAAGCAAATGCATTTGGTCAGTCAGGTAACACCTGTTTCTGTTACTAAAGGAGCCAGCCATTATTACCATATTGCTTGCTGATACTTGTCACTACTTGGTTTTTCAGAGAATATTGCTCACGTTCTGGAAGATGCGTTAGGTGACATTGAGGAAGTTGGCAACTATGTGAAAATCGTACGATCATATCCACTATTGTCTTTGTCTTTCTTCAAAAACCTTCGACTTGTTAGAGGAAATAAGCTCGAAAATGAAAAGTAAGGAGAAACATTCTTGTAGTTCTTGGAAGTTCAAGAACTAAATACGGGAATAAAACATTATTTTATAATTAGGGTTGTTCCTATCTATATAAGGGAGCAAGCCTATTGGTTTTGTACATTTTCTTTCTTTTCTTCAATTTTCAGCAAGCTGTATCTCGAAGACGGTTACAGCTAGGAACTTGGTACTTGATGTGGGACATCTCTGGGGTAGGCCATTGTTAGCCTTTTGGTCAGAAGGTCATTTGGAGGTCAAATGCCAAATTTGAAAATTGTTCAAAATGTTCTAAAATGATTGTATTGAGTTACGAAATGTTTTATATGACCTTTGATAATATTTCGGTACTAAAGGTTTTATTTTTATTTTTTGGCATCTTTTCAATTAATTTATTGATCTTCCAACTTTCACTAAGGGCTGTTCCGCTTTCAATTGTACGGGGGGGGGGGTGGGCGGACGGCAGTTGAATAGAAATATTACTGGTGGTGGGTATCGTACTTAAATACATATTATATATAGGTGGTGGGGTGGAAAAATAAATCCATTTGATGGGTGGTTGGTTCAGGTCATCCTAATTATATACATGGGTGATCTTACTTACCCTATGATTATTTTGTGCTCTTAATAAACGGAATGGATTGTTATCTAAACTATTTTAAAACTCAAATCACTCAGAGGATATACAAAGATTGTTGTCGAAATTCCCGGCATCAAATCCCCATGTTATTGGAAAATAGAAAATGACGTCATTACTGGGCATGCGCAGACAGATGTTTGTCTGCTCCATATCCTGCTTTTGGTGTACATGTGTTAAGTTTCGGCAAGTGAGGCTTTAATATTATATTTGATGTTGATTTAAACTGTGCATTGATAATCTCTGAGTTAAATGGAATGCCTTACAAACTTTTGGACATACTGTCGTCAATCGACAAGGTTTTGAATTAATATAATTGATAGATTAGGTAGAAATACTCGCGTAATTAAAAACAAATTCTGGGTAGTGGGGGTCCATTTTAATTTTAAATTCCAGGTGGTGGGTACCAGAATAAAATTCATATTCTGGGTGGTGGGTCTGAAAAGAAAGTGCATTCCGCCCCTCCTGTACAATTAAAAGCGGAACAGCCCTAAGCTATATTTCGAAGTCTCTTACAGTTAAGGATATGATATTCGAGGTTTGACATCCCAGGGGTAGGCCATTGCTCAGCTTGAGATCAAAAGGTTATTTAGGGGTCATAGGTCAAAATGTTCCAAAATGATATTATTAGGTTATAAAAAGGTCATTTGGATGACCTTTTAGAATATTTAGGAATTAAAGGTAAATTTTTAAGCATCTTTAAATTAATTTTATGGAGGAAACATATTTGCAAGTCGTAGTGTTTAGTCCAATAGGCTTGTACTTTGACATATGACAGTCCAGAGTTGCCCTTGATGTCAAAAGGTCATCTAGAGGTCAAAGTTCAAACTTTCAACATTAACATTTATAATAAGATGTAACACCTGTCCTTAGGAGAGTGAAGACTAGAATGTAAATGTAATCAGAATTTTTTGTGTAATCATGTGTTAAGTAACTCAAAAATAGCTAGCTAACAATGTAACAACCCTGGGGATGTTTTGTATGGGTGGCGTGTCCTACAGATGGTAAAATATTTTCGGGCCAGTTCTATATCAAAAATGTAGAAAGTATTCCTATTATTCGTCAAAAAATCCAAAACAAACTGCTATCCAGGCATGGGGAAACGCTCTTCATTTTGTCGGATATTTTAGAAAAAAAATGTATGCCACTATAGAAAACATTCGGATATTTTTGGCCTCAATAGGAGGTGATCCGACATTTACCAGAAATGTCCTTGCTCGAGAACTAGAAGTACCATTGTCTTCCACCAGGAGGCACTCCCTGACACAGTAGCGAAGTGCTACCTGGTGATCAAGCAATACTGAAGCCATGCGTGTTTTAGAAACGGATGGCAAAACTAAGCATTTATTTAAAACGAGATATTTGATGGAATACACTACAAATACACTACATTTTCATAGTTTCAAATATGGACTTTTCCATGTATCTGGTATGTTCTTGAACACTTCTTTGTAAGTAAGTCATACAATATCTTTAAACTTAACTACTATAATTAAGTAAATCATACAATATCTTTAAGCCTAAGTACTATAATTAAGGATTGTAGCGGGATTTTAGCCAGGATTTGATAACCTGCATGGAATACTGAGTGATATTTGAGGTGATTGTACCAGCATTACAACCCTGTTCTTAGGATTATTTTAGTGTGGAACTTCAATATCCAATATCTATCTGAGTTTTTTGGATGACCTCGAGAAGGATAGTGTAAATTATTGGATATTGACATCCAGCAACCCGTTTTTCAATCGGATATTTCGAGGGTGGAATCGGAGAATACTCGGTATTTTCTGCGATTTGCCCATGCCTGCTGCTATCCTATACCAAATTTTTGTGAAGAAATTAGACCAGTTAATATGTTGAATGGCTAGTTTCTTTGCGGTTTTAATGTGAACAGTTTATTCTTATACTATTTTCTGTGATAAATTTGACCTTTCTATACTCTTGATTTTTTTACTAGGTCTCTATAATCATAGCCTTGCTGTATGATAGGAGCCGTAAAAAAGGTATCCCATTTCATAGAAGTGACACGTCCTCGCTGGCTTCATAGACTAAGATAACATCTGGGGTCACAAGATTGTGTTTAGTGTTTCCATAACTACCATCTTATTATTTGTATGTTTATAGGTATGCATTTATGATTCTGGATAACAGGAAATTACAAGAAATTTGGAATACAACTACTCATCCAAAGCTGACTTTGGAAAAAGGAGAGGTCTTTTTCCATTATAACCGTAAACTTTGTTATGATAAGATAACAAATTTCATAAACCACACAAGTCTACCTACGGCACCAACTACTGAAACCATTTCTCCTGTCACAAATGGCGATGAAGCAGCATGTAAGTAATAAATGTTTCCATTAAGTGTTACGAATACAACAGCACGTACTATAGGTAACTGCAGAAAGAACGAGGAATTGGTATGTAAAAAAAAAGGTTTTGAAACGGCTGTACATAATGCGAAAATCTTCATAAAATTATGTAGGAGTCGTATAATCTCATTATTTCTTTTTAGGTCGTGTTACAAAACTTAACCTGACCATTAATGCAGAGGTCAGTCCAACTGTGGTTATTGCAACATGGACACGCTTTTTACTTGACGATCATAGGAGACTTCTGGGTTATGTTTTGAACTACAGAGAAGCGTAAGTTTCATTATTCTGACAAAGTTGAAAACTTAATGTAATTGTATGTTACTTTTTATGCTCATTACCCATAGTGCGTTGACATATACTCATACACCCTGAATTGGCATTTTTTTTACAGAATATGTCACAAAAATTTTTCACTTAATCATAACAACCAATAGCACTCTAGAAATGTGATTCTGAATGTGTGATGTCATCAGTTGGAAACATTAGCACAAACATACGATTTATACATAATTAGTTTGAGGTTACACCTGGTTCATGTTATACTTTATCAAAATCAGACTGTATCTGGTGGTTTGTTTTATGTGTGAAGCTTAAGGGAGCTACTTTATCTCTTCATTATAAACATTTAATTCCATCTAATGAGAGAACTTGACACAACATGCTGCCACATCTATGTATATCCAAGATCATTGTGTAATTCAGTTCCGTAATTTGTAATGTTTCTATAAATTGATTAATTTTTATGCCCATCCACATAGTGGCTGGGCATATAGTCGTAGTGAAGGCGGCGGCGGCGTCTTCGTCGTCGTATGTAACACTTTCCTTTGTCTTGCAATAACAGCTTCAGTTTTTACCCGATCAGCTTCATATTCGGTACAGGGTAAATACAGGTCAAAGTCCAGGTCTGTTTTACTTTTGACCTTGATTACTTCCAATATGGCCGACTGGTGGCCATGTTTGTTTCCGAGAGGGCACGTAACATTGCGTCTATAGCCGCGAAGATGAAGCGCTGCCTGGACAATTCAAAGGTGGTTCTAGGAAGTCCATAGGCTGGTAGGCGTAAAAGGCTAGGTGACATTGTAAAATGACCTTGACAAGTAGGTCAAATGCCTCAACGATTCTTGGACATTTTTTGACGTGCATAACACTTTCTTTGTCTCGCAATAACTGCTTTAGTTTTATCCGATCAGCTACATATTCGGTACACAGTAAGTACAGGACAATGTACAGGTTATGTGTAATATTGACCCAGATTACTTCCAACTTTGCCGACTTGCGGCCATGTTGGTTAACGAGATTGCACGTCATAATAACACCTTCAGTTTTTATTCGATCAGTTTCATATTCGGCACAGAGGAAGTCCAGGTTGCAGTACATGCTATGTGGACTTTTGACATAGATTACTTCCAATATGTTGGTTCTCGAGAGGGCATGTAACATTGCGTTTATAGCCGTGAAGACAAAGCCCTACCTGGACAATTTATAGGCGGTTCTAGGAAGACTATAGGTTGGTGGGCGTAATAGGCTAGGTGACATTTGAAAATGACCTTGACAAGTAGGTCAAATGCCGGTACGATGCTTCAACATTTTTTACCGTGCGAAACAGTTTCTTTGTCTCACAATAACTGCGTCAGTTTTTATCCGGTCAGTTCCATATTCGGTCCAAATTAAATATAGAACAAAGTACAGGTTATATCTAATATTGACCTGGATTATTTCCAACATGACCGACTGGCTATTTTGGATAATTTGAGTTTGGGCTGCACATACCCATCAGTTCTACCCCGGGGGTAACGCAGCAGATACAATCATTTTGAATAAGAGTACCCTACAATGATAAACCAGATTATAATGCATAATGTATTATACTCTTTTCTAATGTAAAAAAACAATAATGTTAAAAAAATATAATCCTCGACTTTTGGATGATCATTAGACATGACAAATGTCTTGTTGTTACAGGCCGGAACGAAATATCACAATATTCAGCGGAAGAGATGCATGCAGTACAAAAACATGGCATTCAGTGGACCACGAACCTTTACTGTATACGGAGTCAGCTCCAAATGAAGCTGAACTTATACAACACCTAAAACCATATCGACAGTATGCCATTTATGTACAGACATATACCACAGCATCAGCCACTGAAGGAGCTGTTAGCAACATTGAGTATTTCAGAACACTTCCAGATGGTAAGTTGCATACTTTTCGCAGTTGTGTTGTATCCTGTTTGTACTTGAAGATTTCAGGGTTAGTATCGTAATTGTAAACTATTGCTATGTTTTTCTGATGGATTATTGCCTTGTCCCCACTCGAGCAACTGTACTAATATCATATATTTGTATTGTGTGTTTGCAGTGCCCTCACCTCCAGCTAATGTGAGAGTGAATTCTCCCTATCTGAATACGCTGAGAGTGAAATGGGACATTCCTGATGAACCAAATGGAAATATTACTCATTACTTTGTGTACTATCGACCACAGAAACTAAGTGCGCTAGAATTCGAAAAAAGAGATTATTGTAAACAACGTAAGTATGTCAGTATACCATCTGTCCACTGTGATTGAGTTTCCACACAAATTGAAATATATTGCGATAAACTGTATATGTAGAATTTCTGAATTTTGCAAGTTTATATTAAATATTTACAACGTGTGGTAACTATTTCAAAATTTCCAGTGTCCAGCTCCTTAATACGAACAATGTCTGCAGTGCAAACCATTTATTTCAAATACAAAAGGAAACATAAGAAATAATTTGTTTATTTGTATTTATAAAATTAAGAATGAGATTTAATATTTTCTAGCTGTGAAGCAGAATGCTGAAGTTGGAAATGTACCAGAGGATAAAACACCTACAATAAGCAACGTGACTAATAATGGACTGTGCTGTATGACATGTCCTAAGTCAGATAAGGAACGAGCTCAAGAACAGGTGGAACAGCACATCCGGATAAAATTTGAAAACTTCCTACACAATTCAGTGTTTACAAAGAGGTAGGTATTATGTTTTCAGAAGCACTTACGTTGTAGTTGGATTACGAGTACACTCGCACAAAACATCGATATGTGATCAAGGTGAAAATTGATTTTGACTTGGTCGCTTCCAATATAGCCAACTGGTGGCCATGTTTGTCCCGCGATAGGTGTTGTTGTCTATATCTTGAAAAGTGATGGAGGCGTATCTGCAATACAAAATTTCGATCTTGTTGAATAGATTGGAGCATCGTATTCTGAAAAGCTAAATATGAAAATCTCTTTCTTAGGCCGCTTTATTCAAGTTCAGATTCAAGTTCAGGTGGTAGACGAAGGCGACGAGATGCCACGAAATATCCGATAGAAAATACTTCGCTTGAACCAACACATTCTACTACTACCAGTGGCTTGATTGTAAATGGAACCATTACAAATTCAACCGTGGAAAACAAAACAAAAGAGGAAGACGAAGAGGAAGAAGAACCGTTTCTGACTTCCACTGTCTATCATGCGTTGCATACTTTTCTACCGAACTTGAAACACTTTACAATTTATAACATTGAAGTAATTGCTTGTCAAGATTACGATGATGCAACGAGAAAACAATACTGCAGCAACAGAGCCATCATCACTCATCGGACTGATAAATCACGTAAGTCTATATGTTAACTTCTTTCTGGGAGCATAAGGCTGCCAAAGTTCACCGTTTCTGACCTCTCCTAAAAAAGAGCACCAAGAGTAATACAACCTCATAGAACTAGGGCATATGTTACGTACCACATAAGGATGTTATTGAGCGCATTTATAGTGCTACACAATTATAATTAATAATTTTAAAAACTTTCTACAAGTCTTTGAGTCAATTCGAGACCCTTAAATTTACAGGGTAAAAGCAGTCCATAACATTTCTAGAACTGTTATTATATTATGTTTGTTTGTTTGTTTGTATGTCTGCTGCCAATATATTAGCAATCAAAAACAAAACATTTTCCGTTTTCTGAAAATTTTGTTAAATATGTGTAACATGTACTCCAAAAACAATCCATATTAAATAATAGCATATCTAGATAAATAAATAAATAATAATGTATTTTTGTAATTTTCTGGAAATAAGTATTCACTGGACATTCACTTGTTATAGCTACAGCTGATGACATCAACCAGACAAGTATTACTGTTCATTTTAATGGGACATCAAATGACGTAATGATTAAGTGGGATGCACCCAGCAATCCTAATGGGCTTATAGTTTCACATCATCTGGAATACAAGCTGACTACCTCCAAGGATGTGAGTTTTTTTTTTCAGAAGTTAAATAATGAACATAGATGGGTTATTTGAAAAACACAATGATTTTAAAAGTTTACAAATCTCATCAAACTTGGAAATGAAATGATTGCTTTACTATCTTATCATAACTTACTATTTCACCGTTTTATTGTTGCCTATTTACTATGGCCAAAAAATTGAAAAGGTTTGGCTAATTTAATCATAGTTCTACCCTTCTCAAGCACTGTTTCCAAAAATATATCTACATGTATGATGACCAGATTACATTGTTTAGTTCATTACACTAATCGTATGTCTTCTTTCAATTTGCAGGCTGCACCGAATACCAGATGTATTGTACACAAGCAATATCGACAGGATGGTGGATACAGACTCATAGGTTTGCCTCCTGGCAACTATTCCGTTAGCATTCAGATCGAGTCATTGGCTGGCCGTGGAAATTGGACAGCTCCTGTTACGTTTCCCATAGGTAAGTGGCATGAAATGTTTTTACCTTCCTTAAGACACAGTAAATACACTGTTTTCTCATTTGACTGTTTAGCAAGTGTTGACATTTGATAAATTTCTTCCTGTGATGTCTTTGGTGGGTTTGGGATATGAAGCATAGCAGAAAGTAAGTTGTGAGTATGTACAGATGTAATATTTATCTATCTTTAAGTACAATAAAATACAAAAATTCATTTACCCTTTTCTTGTTCTGAGCGCTAATGTTATCTTGATTAATATTTTATAGAACAAGAAATTGGTAGTACACCACCACTACCACAGGAAACGGAGACTGGTGTCATCATAGGGATAGTTGCTGCTATTGCTGTGGTCATCATAGCCTTTGCTGTTGGATGTGCATTGGTATATGTCAAACGAAGGTTAGTTTTTTATTTAAAGAGTTAATTAATTTAATTTTAATTGTGCCAAAGAGGGGCAAAACTTCCTAGAAATATGCTCATGCACATAAAATATTAAATACATTGAGGCCTTCAAATAAACTTGAGTAATTCCTTATTCGGACAGATAAGCTTATTATACTCAAAGCTCAACCAATGAGCTATAACTGAGGCTTACTGAATGATAAATTTTATTCGTAAAAGGTTAGGAGAGAAAACGGCCAATAACAAAGTTCACCAGTAGGTGGTGGTTGGTT
>JAOXYB010004790.1:0-13540 GCA_028565635.1 Phoronis ovalis | reverse complement strand
TTGAAGTTCCCGTTTGGTTACTGAGTTGGTAGTATTATTTGTAAATATTAATAATGAAAAAGGCAGTTCTCCTAAAAAAAGGTAATTCTACGAAAAGCAAGCCAAGCAAAAATACATTTGAAGAAAAAATGAATTAGGAATAGTTATGGAAATTTATAAACTAATTGAAAATTGCAGGTACGACCCAATAAACCCGGCAATACACTCGGTGAATGCACTCTATCCTGAGTCATAGAATACGCAACATATGTTATTTCAGTCGAAAGTGACAACTATAACTTCCACAGTGCAAACTTTCATAGCCATTTTCACTTACCCAATCTGCCAAGTAGATTAAGTTTCACCTACATAAAATTATTAACGCAATTTTATACCAATAATATTCTGTAAAACGTAAACGAATGTGATTTTCCCTCTTACTTTATTTCGGAATTTATTTTCTGCTTATGTTTCCGACTCTTATAAGCAATATAGATATGTTATTGCAAGCAAAAAACAACACATTTTTAGGCATTTTATTTTTTGTTAATTCACCATTAAAATGTAGTTTGTCAAGCTAAACATGTGTATAACATCATGGTGAACAAGTGGTTCAAAGAATAAATGTATAAACACATTATTTCAATATCATAAACATCCACTTTAATAATGTCACTAAAACAAACAGTGCTAACTGTAAAACGAATCAAAAATAATTTTACGTGGGAAAAGAGTACGTTCGAATAATGTTTTAGCAATTAAATAGTTTGATTATGAAATAATAACTCGTAGTCGAGATGACTAAACAGGGTACTTGTATCCATTGGGAGAGTGCATGCTGATGAATATTTTCATCAGCAATATGGAAATCCTATGAACTGACTTTTGAGATTCACCTTTTTTCTTGTTGCGTCAATTCTTAAATTTAAAGTGGAAGGCGTGAACCGGAAGACTTCTGTAGCATCAGCTCTAAAAATCTGAAGTTAAGTTACAAAAAAGATTCCTCGTAAATATATCATTACAATACATCAAATTGAAGATTACAGTCATAAAAACCTGCTTCGTTGTCGATATCACTAGTGAAAAAGTTACGCTAGATTTTTTTAATTATACTTTTTTTATTTATAACATTCACAAACACTTTAATTTCCCAGCTGAAAGCGTGACTCAATTATTCTGTATTATTATACGCACACTATATATATATAACAATAGCATAAAGCGACAAAAATATTTTTATTTTGTTATAATATATACACGTAGTGATGGCGCAAATATATATCGTAATGTTTTCAAATGTTTTAAAAACAAGAAATGGAAATAACAGGATTTCTTAATTTGGTTTTTACCATAAAGACATAGTATCACATTAAGACATAAATGAATAATTCTTCCATACGCTGAATGCAATTAAATTTTGAATGAAAAGTTATAATACAACAATGAAATTAAATGTTATTATCATGATTAAAATGACTCTTCAAATTATCTGTGTGATTTTGACCTTTTTGTAACAATGAATATGTAAATTGCGGCTAGGCTGCTAAAAAAGTTCTGAATGTCAGCATAAAAAATATTTTTTATAAACCACTCGCTCCTTGTATAAAATTGGGTTAAAAATTATGTCTGAATGCATTCCGAATAACGTAAATAATTAAAACAAATAATAGCTTTAATTTTGTTTTTCGATCTCAGTGAAAAAAACAGGTAGTAATGTACATATATGTAAATAAACATGTAAGCATCAATACTTAACTGAACTGTTAGGTTAAGTGTCTATTTACCTTGTTTAAAAGTACCTAATTTTGAATTAAAAAATATGTTAAGCTGAACTATTCTTTATTTTTAAGATTATTTTATGGATTTTGTAATGCATTTCTTATTTAATTATTACACAGCTGTCCTTTGATAAAAATCTATTTACACGTGTTTTTTTTTGATTTTGATATCAAAACAAATCTGTATTATTATATTAAAGGGAAGACTCTGTTACAATAAATCACGCAGGCGACCAACAGGGGCATGTGTTTCGGGAAGTGGTTATATAATTTCAATTAGTCTAATTAACTAAAATTGTATAATTACACGGAAATATCAAACGTATCTTTTGGTTCATGTTATTTGAGAAATATCTTGTCACACGACAACGAAAGCTTTATAAATAAATCATCATATGAAGCAAACGAACATGTGTCTTGACTGCAAATAAATTATTAACGCAACTTTTTACTGTGTAGGAGCATGTGTATGCTGCCTTCCATATCTACGTTATATCTACGATACTGATTCTCCACTGCCAGGGTCACTGAAAATACAATAAAAACCCTCACCAGATAGACCGTTGTAGGTACCTAGTCTCGGCCACGGCAGTGCCTTGCTGGTTGCGCAACAAAACAGACAATTTATCTGTTAGTACATGTATGTTAGCCGTGTAAACTCAAGCGCCTAACAACTGTTAACACAACTACTGCAATGTCGGCGAGGTTAAATTTAACACAAATTTTTGTTGTTTAAGATTTGTACAACACGTAATTCGGATGTTTAGCTTTCTATCCATATGTTACTTGTTAATTGGAATTATTCCCAAATTCCCGCGTCTGTAAAAGCACAGGGTAATCACTCTGTAGATGTAACAGAACACAGAGTTACAAAACTAACGTAATAAGACGAAAAACAAATTTATTCGATATGGAAATTACGAGAGAGTTAATTTCTAAACGTAATCAGGCTAAGGTCAAAATCCTCAATGCTAGTTTTATATCGATATATTTAAAATTAAATATTTTCATCTGTCGAACATAAAATTATTAACGAATTATATAGATAAATTATTTGTAATTATTTTTCTTGGTACGAAATTGTCAAGTAAGAAAACAATGCATATATCATTAGTAACAAAAATGTTTGAGATTGGGTAAAGTTGTAGAGATATTCATAAGTAGGCGTGGCCAATTACGATATGGGAGGAACATTTTGTATTATTGACGTCGCAAGCGTAGTACAACTATGAAGTCGAGGCTGTATGTCAAATGAGATAAGAGTTAAGAAGTGATGTCTGTTTCTTATTTCTAAGTATACTATAGCTTGCCCTGGAGGAAAATACGAGCCTGTTTCAAAACAAGGCATTCCTAGAGTTAGTACAACTCTTCTGTAGATTATAACCTCTGTAAAACAGCTACAATAATATCCTCCAGAAGCTGCAAACTTTGGATAATTTAACAATAACATTGATCAGCCTTAGGTCATGTCGTATCCGCAGTTTTCGTATTCAACTACCAGTTTGGTCTCTCAGCCACAGGTATGTAAATTTTTTCTCTACAGTTTTATTTTATTTTATTAATAATAATCTCACAGAAGTGCAACAACAGCAATGTTTTCAGGAAATCGAGCAGTACGTGCCCGGGAGTACATGTTCAGAAAAATTGAATATAATTTGACCAGGAATTTTTTTGTACAAAATTGGCAAACTTCAGTATAGTAATGTAAATATCCTGGTTAACTAAATCTAATTCTATGCTATGTAAATATTAAAACTTAAGACAGTACCCAATTAAATTCCGTGTAATTAAATCCCAACTTTTGTTCAACAAAAATAACTTGTGGTATTATTTTATACAAGACCTCCTTCTCTAATTCTGATTTGATATTTCAGATACTGATTTCAAATTCCCAGACATCAACTACAACTAGTCCTTCTTGTTGCTGTGAGGCTGGACGACTTACAGATCCTCACACAGGTAGACAAACGGTTTGTTCCTGTCAGTATGGGCATCCAAACCTTCTTAGTCTATCACGAGTACCTAGTTTATCTGACAGTGTTTATAATTCAGCTGCAGCGGCAGCCTATGCTGCCCAAGGCTATATGGGAGCCCTAGGCTCTGATCCATCGGCTTTTTATCCCCTGGTAAGTTGCATTTTTGTATATTTAGAACTGTACAATTTTATTGTCGTCATTAATATGATTGTTGCGAAATTTTACTGACGCTTATTTTTATTGTAAACAATTAATATATAAAGAAGTATTTATATTAGAATATGTGCTCAGATGGACGTAATTTAAAAAAAAAATTGTTTAGAATAATGTAAATGTGTATTAAAATTAAATCGAAAAAAATCAAAGATGTACATTTCATGAGCTAAAATTCGAATACCGTACCTTTTTTTAGTAATGACATACCTATACATTCAATAAATTGTGTAGATTAAAATGGCGGCAAATAGTCCCAGATAAGATCATGTGGTTATGGCCAAAATATTGAATTTATTTTTAAACTTAACTTCACATTCTACTTTCATTCAAACCAGGACAAAGGCAGCATTAAGCCATGAAAACCAATATACTTTAAATTAATTAAGGATGATCACTTTTCTTGATTTCCGACACTCCAACAAATTGAGAGTACTTGATGATCAAGATTAAAACAGTGTTTGCAGTTTTAACAATAAGTTTACTAGCGTAACGTAACGTGAATCCAAAATTTATTACATGTATAATCATAAACAATAGTGTAATGAAATCTATAAGAAACGAGAATATGTTTTGTAGTAATAATTTTAGCATCGAAAATAATCTATGTTATTTTAGACTTAAAAATTATATATTTTAAAAATTAGTACTAGACACGTATTTATATTCGTATTAAAAGCTTTATTTAGTTTATGTTCTTGTTTATATTTAGAACCCAGCCTACGATCTCAAAGAGCCTCCTCCAGATTCCTGGAGAGGTCTAGCCCAACCCACGGCATGTTATCCGTACGATCCCGCCACAATGGCCACGTATCCGTATGGCAATGGGTAAGTAGTAAAATATTGTTTTCGAAAATATAGTATTTTTTGTGCAATAGCTGTATTGTCAATATAGGTTTAGAATTAGGAATATTGGGTCTCTCTTGGCTACACATTAATAATATTTGGTTCTTATGTTTAATAATTAAAAAACAGAAGAATTATTGAAAAAAAGAATAAACTGTGATGTTTATAATTAATAAATTAAAAAAATCAATAATACCATTAGTACCAGTGGTACGTTTACAAGAGAATAGAAACCTTGCATGCCGGAGTTCTGGCTACAATTTGCAGTGAATACAATTCAAGTACAGAGTATTGCTCTTTAGAAAGCCCTTGATTAGACTGGGCACCGTTTGTGTTATTACATTTTTTCAAATTGACATACCGTGTGTCTACTCAAATTAAAAACGATGTACTTCTGATATTAATGTCATAAATAAAATGAAGAAATAAGAGTAAAATTATCAACTACCAATACATTTCAACCTCATATAATTATTCCTTTAGCATGTAGACAGGCCTGATCAACAACTGATCTACCTCAAAAAATTGCCCCCGTTTTGTGAAAGATGGACTGGTTTTAACGACTACTATTAAAAAAGCATTGGTTATTTGCTAACAAGTTCAACAAGTTATTTCTCAGCCCTGGGCTATTTTTCTTCGTCCTAGTGTTTTGATTCATTTTGGCTGATATGATATGACATCATATTGATATCCGATATACGAATGATATTGCATGCTGCTGGTTTGCTGATGGGTGAAATAAAACAGTCTCACAACAAAACTTGACAGCTAGGATCAGTACACTTTGAAACACAACGTTTCGTTACTTTTTCTCTCAAAAATTAATAGGTTTGACTTCTGACCACAACATGCAAGGACAAATACATATTATTATTTTTTTGTCTTGGTTATTCGCTAGAAGTACTCAGATTGAGTGTAAATTTTTGGGGCAGCCATTTTGTAACCGAATGAGGGAATTTCGGTGTGTATGATTTCGTTTTCTATTTGACACAGAGTTGCTTAAATCGCATACTCTATAAAATATATGCCGGATTTTCAAAATGTATCTAGGTTTATTAATATACAGATGAAAGGTGTAGTAAAATACAGATAAAATCCTTTACAGCTATGGCGGAGTTGATATAAATGGCGGAATACGTCGAAAAAATGCAACTAGGGAAACCACAAGCACACTTAAAGCATGGTTATATGAACATAGGAAAAATCCTTACCCCACAAAAGGCGAAAAAATAATGCTAGCAATAATTACAAAGATGACATTAACACAAGTATCTACCTGGTTTGCTAATGCTCGCAGAAGATTAAAGAAAGAAAATAAAATGACTTGGTCGCCAAGAAATCGCTCTGGTGACGATTCGGATAAAAGTGGTGACGAAGGTAGTGACAAAGAAGATAATGGTAACGACAAAGATGATGAAACAAGTCAACACAGTGGCAATGGTAAGTATACTGTGTGATCAATTGTTAGATGTGTTACAATTTTAATAATAGCTAGGATATACAGATATCAACCCTCTAGAAGTACGTATTTAAAAATTCCTGTATAATACTAGGATATCATTATTTACAAATTAGAAATATTTAATACCTATTAAATATAGATAAAATAACCATTTTAATGACATGTATACAACATACACTTACTGCTATCTAGTAATTAAAATTTAAAAATATATATTAGACTAACATGCCTCTACATTTTTTAAATTTACGTGACCTTGTTAACGTTGTATGCCCTGGTTTGACCCAAAACCCCTGTTGAGTCCATGTAAAATTGATGAAAATTAACGATGTTTTTATGTTGAACGGTTATTACATTTTTTGCCCTGTTGTGATGTCAGGTTTATTACAAGCGTTTAAAAGACGCTAGCTGTTTAATAATGATTTTATTCAAGAAAAACTCCACAGGAACGTCGTGTCATAACATGATGCCAACACGTTCAACAACATATTTTTAGAAGAAATAGGATGCGTACCTGTGACGGATATCGCTAAAAAATAAATTAATGGTAGGACATAGTTGAAACTAATAGATCTTGTTAATTTTTATATTTTTTTTAAATATTTATTGTTTTCAAATATACTGCAAAATATTCTATAATAAATAAAGATATTATACATTATACATATTATATATTTGAAAGGGAAAATCTGAAATATTGATAATTATTTTCTAACACGGTGCAAAATGTTTGTACTGATTGTGAAGATATTTTGGACGGGTGCAGGTACTGGGTAACCCGGGTTCGTACATGTATGTGTGCATGTAAGTAAAGGAAATGTGTGTGAATGGAGCCTTCTATATATACATTCATCAACATAGTGCATGCAATAAAACTGCTCACTTGAATCTTAATAACAGATATGGGCAAAACAGTGAATTTATTAAGAGTCAAAACGCAATCTGTTATTTTGTATTGAAGTTCAGTGATGCACTAATTTTCTTTCAAATTTTACTATGATCTCGAAAGCTATCAATTCTTTATTTGAACACCGCTGTACTATAAAAAGATCATAATTTTGCAGTAAAATTAACTTTATGATTATTTAGCTAAAATAGATATGGAAATCACTTTGTATTTTTATTTTTAAAAGAAAATATATTAGCGTTTGCGGTAAGAAATCCGTATAGGAAATTTGATTCATATTGTTGTAAAGAAAAACAATCACTGATTTTTATTTCTGTGAGAATACGGATAAATTAAGGACGGTTTTGGTTTGATAGCAGAAGACCACTGTCTGACAAACATTTTATTACGTATCAATAACATCTTCATTACAATGAGAATTATTTGCGATTCGAGCAAAAATTAAAAGTGAACTTCAAACCAAATACACAAGAGGAAATTGGACTGAAGTTTGCTATATATAGGTAATCTGATGACTTGGCGATTTTTAAAACCCGTGAATTGATTTAAATTGAACATGTTGTCTAAAAAAAGACTGATTTTGGAATTCATCTGGAATTTTGCATGCTATGTTAAAACTATGCCCCGACTGAACCAACCTAGGATGCGGTTGTTAGTCTTGTCTGGGGATTACGAAACTAGATATGTCAACAGAGGTGTGCAATGCACAAATGTGATGCGGATAATGTTTAATTTAGTATTTTGTGGAAGCCAAATCAATGGGTACCTGTTGTGTACGAAATCGCATTAAAATTATAAATCGGAGATATACAAATTAAAACAATGAATATTTATTATGCACAATAGGACAATTATTACAGCATAACAGGTCATGGACATCTTACTGCGAGAGTACAATTTACACATTCATAAATTAGATTAAAATGATAACATAATTATTATTATAATCATTCATTTAGAACTGATATGCTACATGATTTTTTTTTCAAATTATTCGATGAGCAGAAATCTTTACCGTATATCTATGTATGCTATATATCTTTCAAACTATAGTAGATTCGTCTTCTAACATATGTATTCGACTAATTAAAATGTTTTAATTGTGATGTCTAACGCCTTTATTACATTCATAAAAATCTTTCCATAGAACTTTGAATAGATCTTTGTCTGATATATAAACAATAGCATTACCAGAAGTTTACTGTTTGAAATTGTATCATATTTTTTTTTATTGCTTTTTTTTTTCAAGGAAATAGCAACGAAATGTTTACTTTTGTCAATTGGTTTATTTTTTAATAATTCGTGATAAGGAAAACTTTTGAAATTCCTCGATCTATCCACATAGGTAAACTAGTTTTTTATAGAACGGTAGTGCTATATAATACGTCAACGGAACTGCGCTAATTAAAAAAGCAATCAACAATTTTTCACTTTACCCTATTAAACATGAGAGGCTAACAACAATTGTCTTTATAAAAAATGACGTTAAAATTTCTTTAAAAAAACCTACGAAAGCAGACATAAAACCACCGTCATTTCCAGATGATATTTTTTATTTGATTTTAATGCAAAAACTTTTTTGTCTTTTTTATTTAACATTAGCGAAAGTAAATTGAAGTGTTTTTAAGATAAAATTACCGGTAATTTATTGTTAATTACAAAGAAATTGAAAAATTATAGTTTTATGACAACAAAAGGTTGAAAAGACGATGAAGCAATTAACGGCGGAAAATCTATTCGATTATTGTACCGGTTTCCGGAGTGTGGATATCTAGCCAGAATATTTCCGCTAACTAATGAACCATGTGGCAATTAATAAAACATTCACAAAAAATAAATATATTTTTAACATTAAAGTTTAAAACTAATATTCTATAATTTAAAAGCATGAACATTATTTATTTGTTATTAATGTATTTTTTCCTTGTTTTTCACGAAATCTTGATAACATCTATATTTGTCAGACACTTTCCTTTCTCTGTTGAATCGATATAATGATCTCCAAAGAATGAACGTGGCATGTTGTTGTTATTTTAAATTTCTAATTTTTCACCATTTGCTCACATTTTGACCGATCCTTCGACGGTCATAACCTCCAGCGCAAACAAGGGGATGTGAAAACGAAATGAACACCAAGTGGATACAGTAGCATAAACGTATTTCCTTCTTTGAAAATTATTTCTTAAAATTTAAGAACTTTCTTAAAACAACTAAATAAATATATTTCAATTTAATGTAGCATTAAATGCCATTATGCAAACGTGTTATGTTAACTAGTGTATGACCTCAATACTCGTTGGTGATGGTATAACACAAAGTTTTATTTTTCCCCAGATAAAGTCCAATAAAGTAAAAAAATGTATGAAATTCTTAAAAAGAAAATTGAGGAATATTAAAAAGATAATATGCGCCTTTATTGTGCCAATATTGTAACGTAGTAACTTAGTTCTCGATGATAGGTACTGCGATACATAACCCCTGCGTTAAGAGGTGACAGACGTATCATAGTGTCACCTGTAGGGTATTTAAGGGATTATCAACACATTAAACAATGCCGACAGGTTGATTGAAGGCTTAACTTGTTTGTATAGCCGGCAAAGTTGACTGAGACACTTAAACTGTGCAACAGTATAGGTAAAGCTCTAACCTATATAGAGCTGAGCGGTACTTTTGTCTATTATCGCTTTTGAAGTAAAAACAAATTCCCTGTCGTTAAGCATGAAAAAGTACACAAATTAAATAGCCAGTTTTTATTCGAATTTAATTTACCGTGAATGTATTATAACGTACGTCGTACAAATATGAAGTATGGCATAATAATAACTGTAATGCCTGTCATTGAAGCAAGAATTATTATTTAATGATCATAAAAAATATTTTATGTATAATATAACTTATTTTGTGCCAATGCCATCTTTATGTAGTTACATATTTATATTTACATTAGTAATTTACACATTTTGTATGAATGTATACAGTGTGAATTCCATATAGTGTTGCCGATTTAAATTGTTTAAAAATATTAAAAATTGCGGAATTTATAGTGCATACGACAAATTTCATGATTTACTCGACCTCTGTAACAACCAGTCACTGAAACATATCTTGCAAGACAATGTAAATGAGGCGAATATTCTCGTGCAAATATGGAAACTTTTCTTTATCTTCAAATGTTTTGAATGATCCCCGACGTTGCTTTATCAGTTCTCGTTGTGTATTTAGAACTCAATATTGGGAAGGTTAAATAGAAAATAATTCAAATGTTTTCACAAAGTTTTATATATTTATAGAGATAATGTGATGGTGATAAGATAGACTTCTGAAAAGTAAACAGTTCGCATTGCTCCCGTGCCAATGGGATGTTTGACAATTGATTCAAAATAATCAGTTTTCCATGGTGCCATTGTAAATGGTTATTCCAGTTGTTGGTGTATTTCAGTTTGTCTCACAATGCTTAGGCGGTGTCTAAAATGTTTAGAGCATGAGTGTTTCTTAAATTATATTGTATTTATTGTACTGGTGCTAATTCATAAGGTGTTCACAGAACCATGGTGAATGGTTTACCAATATTTCGCGAAATCAGGTTTCAAAGGTCCAGCGCAATTACAAAGTGAATTTCGGCTAATGATATGCACAAACAATAAGATTTTGAGAAGTGTTTATTTTTTGTTTGTATAGAAATTTCTAACGTTATCAGCTTTTGTGGGTTGGTCCTTTTGCAAACTTGCAAGTCGCCTGCTGGACATTTTTGATTCTTAAAGTTCTATTTTTAACTGGCACAAGACATCACGTCAATGTAGTAGGGTCAGAAACCTTTCTGTAGTATTCCACATTTAATAACAGACAACGCCAGTTATTCTGTTTATTGTTCTTTTTAATTAACTCTATTAAGATGATGAGTTGGGTGAGTTGAGTGCACTCCACATTTTGTAATAGTTTGTACTTTCCGATGGCCTAGCAGATAATGTCAACTCTCATTCACTTCTCATACTTAACAGCAAGACAGTTAACTTGATGCTGTCGACTTTCTTAGAAATTTGATATTTTTTCAAATAAATTGAAATAGTAGAACCTTTTAAACATTTTGTTTTGCTAGCCATATTTATCAATGTATATTTTCTTTCGATTATGGAGTCGAATGTTGCAAGTTTTTCGTACCATTTTTTTTTGTGAATTCCACATTCCTAGTTCGTTACCCTCGTTTCGAAGGAGGTCGATGTTCGCGACTTTTGTTCCATTTTTCTTAAAATTCAATTCTAAAATTTCTGTCAAAAAATTGCAGGTGCATTTTTGCTGTATAGTTAGGTAAATGGTGAGAATCCGACAGAATTAGCTTAAGAGTTGTACATGATTGTGTGCTTGAATTCTGTCGATCGTATTGTTTAGCATCAGTTTCTATGTTATGGCAGTTTCACATAAAAAACACAAGACATCATATTATCAGCTCAATAAGAATGGTTCAACCGGGTTCAAGGGTTGATTAAAGCATTGAATGCACTGATAGTACTAGTATACATAGCTTAACCAAAAGTCATTCACATTATCACCTAAGAAACCTTTTATATCCTGCCAATCACTGTTCATTATCTGAAAACTGTAAAGTGGTGAATTACAAGAATCTTTTTTTCTTTCATACTTGTAAATATTTACTGTAAACTGATGCGATTAAATCTACTAAAATGGTATATTCATTTCAATGTTTAACACTAGAAGACAAAACATTCCTATTCGATACGAAATTTGAGTGCTAGGAAATTTTGTCAAAATTCCTCACCTGTATTGCTCTTTCGGATACTATGCCGATATGTCAACTAAATCTCCCAAATTAGTTTTATTATAGCGCATAACACTACACAATGATTTATATTTTCAGATTAAACATTCTCATTTTAATTTAGGAACGATGAATTGATATCTAATTTTTTTACTATATTTTCCAACTTTATCTATTTGTGTGAATGTATAACCACTTTCAACAGATGAATACCTAGTATAAAAAGGTACATCATAATGATAGGTTGTCGCTGTCTGAAGGTGACTTTCGTGAAAGTATCTTGTGTGATAATAAGAAGTTAATTACGCGGTTTCTTGCAAGAAAATTAGGATAATAAAATATGAATTAAGTCAAATTATGTATATAGAAAAATGAGAATTTACTTGCGTGTTAATTCACTCCTAAACTAGTTTGTACTACCAATGTCATTTATATTAAATATTGTGTTCTACTAAAAGTAATTAATGTTTTGCACTAATTAGTTTTGTATTGCGTGATGATACGATGTTATATGACTGTCTGTAGACAAATCACTACCCTCCACGGAATTGTAAATAGGTACATTATGAATTTTCTATGAGATTACTTAATATTTTGCGCCTATTTTTCCTCCGTAGAAGAAAGTGGTAGACCAATGTCCTTTTTCAAACGTCAAATTTGCATCATTTTCATATGGTAATCCCAAGTTTTAATATCTGGCTTTTGTGTTACGTTTTCTTGGATGATTGGTATGGTTTTCGATCACGTTCTTACATACAACTGTACAAGCGTAAGCAGGTGTCACTCATCTTCAATTCTAAGGAATTTTTTCAGACAAATAATTTGCATTGGAATAAACTTTGATCTTTTTGAATAGAAAACATTTACTGCTGTAATTTTCATACTCCTGGGGTTATTTTTTTAGATTGTGTACAGAAACCATGTGATGATAACGTAAACGACACCCCACTCACAAGTCACGACGCATCAACCTTGCCATCACCGTCAGTGGTACACGTAGAGACCGGTACAACTCTGTCACACGATCCAAACAAACCACGTATATGGTCATTGGCACAAGTAGCTACATCGAACAGCCCGCCATTACAGCCAAAAAGATCGCCTCCTCCATCTGGGGGAATGTCCAATTTGTCAAGACAACATAATATACAAACGTCATCATCACAGTGGGGCTATAGGTCAGGCATGAGTTACAATCCGTATCGGCTACCGAGCCCCAACCAAGGAGGGATAACACCAAGGAACGATTACTCCGGAAGTTATCTTTTACATAGGGACAACAGTGCAATGTCAACACCTCCCACAGGTAAGCATCGTATATTTTGGGCCAAAATACTGTTAAATTAATGTATCAAGATGCAGCAGTGCAATATTATCATCGTAGCGAGCTGCTACGAAAATATAACTGTAATGTTACTAATTTACGTACGTAACCAAAATATATGAATAGTATCTTGTATGCATTATAGTAAATGATAACTATAAATAGTATAGTTGTAGACAAAATAGTGAAAAGAGCATGCAACACAATGTTGGTTTCAAGTTGTAGCAGGTCAACTTGCAGCTGTACAGTTTTGATACAAAAAGTGTAAACATACAGATTTT
>JAOXYB010004679.1:0-20266 GCA_028565635.1 Phoronis ovalis | reverse complement strand
TATGCTTCGTCTTTCTTTCTTGTAATATTGGGTGGAACTATAAAACCTTCTTATAATCGAGCATCACTTTTACAGCACACACTGGATTTTGCTCTAAATGTACTCACTGTATAATTTTAAGCATAAAACTTATTTAAATCATACGAACTAGAATTTCAAGATATTTTCAATTTAACTTCTATGTAAAATATGAGGCATAACTATTTATTACAATTTCTTATTAGTTTTAGTGCAAACTCCAGCGAACATCTCTCCAAAGTCCTGCATTATATCACAGGTAAAAACAAACTGTATAATCCATGAATATATTTGAAAGAAAACAACACTGTGTAGAGAATATATATCCCGTTGAGGGCAATCTGGTAGACGGTGCTACAATAGATGTCACATGTCAAAGGGCATATGTCAGCAACCGGAAACATTTCAATATCTGCCAATTTTAACGGTTTTGGTGCGCATACTATAACGGTTTTAAAAACCGTTAGATTTTGGGTGCCAATTTTTTATTTGCTTATAATTTCAGTTATATTAATTCTAGAACGATGAAATTTGATTCGAAATTAAGTGTTGCTGTGTTTTTAAATAATGATATCAATAACACCATATTGTCACCAGGTGGCATAGTTTAACTTCTTTTGTGTTAATGATTTCTTATTGAAATTTAGTATGTAGAGTAATGTCACCCCTATTTTTAAAATCGTGATATCAATAACATCAAGTGCTTATATGACTTGTAAGAGTGTTTGTAAAATATAAAACATTTTTAAAACTCAACTATAAATTTAGTCAATTTATTTCGAGCAGTTATTTATACTGTGTTAATTTACAGCTTTATCCTTAGATATCCAATGTGTGTGTGAGTAAACAGACGGTTGTTCTTTTGAAAATCCAGTAATATTTCAACCAAATCTGATGTAACAATAATCCTTCATTTCTATGCCACTAGCCTTTCCCAAATGGTCTATATCACACCAATAAATGTATATGTGAGAACAAAATACACATTCACAGGCTTTTACACTTCTTCCAAGCGGTTACCCATGGTTGTTAACTTTTAGTACTTTGTGTGTTCAATAGTTTGCATTGAATCTCTTTGATTTCTTTTTTCACCACGTATGGTTGTCAAACATCGACATCAATTCAAAAGCTTCATGCTGTAGTGTATCAATTTTGGGAGTTTGATAAAATGGTGAATGACTCGGCGAGTTAGTAGCAGTAATAGGTTCCGTTAGTGGAATATATTTTGAACATTTTTGTAGGCTGGCAATATGTCGACTCTTGATTTTTTATTTTCCACGCGTCCAACATTTGGTTTACGTCCAACTTGATTTGATGATACTTATTTCTGACACACCTCATTAATATATATGTCGATTTTAGTTATTTGCATGCTTTCTAAATTCTAGTCAATGAAGTATTGTGTTTAAAAACCGATCTCCATTCTGCATAATTTCTTTTCTTTTGTTAGATGAAGCCTTTTTAACAACTAGTTTGAGAAGATATTTCCCGTGCTGTTCAATGGTTTTTATTTCCCCTGATATCTTTTTGATAGATCCACGCAGCTAATTATCTGCACACTCACAAATGGTATGAGTTATTGCTTACACAAAAGCAGTAGCATGAGAAATTGTTTACATAGCGGCGGTGGCGGTGATGGTAATGGCTGCGGCGGCGGTGATTATGGCAGCGACGGCGGTGGTGGTGGTGGTGGTAGTTGGGGTGGCGGTACATGACCTGTGTTTTCTATGGATAAAATATGAAGCTGACTGTCACAAACCAATTTTTTGCGCTTTTTTTAAAAGTTCCCTGGAATTGCTACTTTTAAATAAAATCGAAAAACGACATGTTTTTAGGGCTTGTTGAAAAGTGGACCAATCTCTATGGGCATTTCTGTGAAAAGTCTATCCATTTTTTGGGATTAATTTGCGAAAAGTGACCCATTTGGGCTACAAAGCTATGGCCTTCTTAGAACCACCTTTGAATTGTCCAAGTAGCGCTTCGTCTTTGCGGCTATAAACGCAAAGTGACATGCCTTCTTAGGAACAAATATGGTCACCAGTCGGCCATGTTGGAAGTAATGTGGGTCAATAAATATTATACATAACCTGTACTTACTCTGAACTGAATATGGAGCTGATCGGCTGAAAAATGATGCAGTTATTGTGACACAAAATTGTTACACAAGGTAAAAAATATCGAAGATTTGTACCAGCATTTGACCTACTTTTCAAGGTCATTTCGAAATATCACTTAGCCTATTGCTCCCACCAACCTATGGCTCTCCTAGTACCACCTTTGAATCGTCCAGGCAGTACTTCATCTTTGCGGCTATGGATGCAACGTTATGTGACCCTTTGGAAACAAAAATGGCCACCAGTCAGCCATATTTGAAGTAATCTATGTCAAAATTACATTCTGCCTGTACTGGTACTTGTACTTACTCTGCACCAAATAAGAAGCTGATCGGATAAACACTAAAGCTGTTAGTATTACGTGCCCTTTCAGGAACAAACATGGCTGCCAGTCGGCCACATTGGAGCTAATCAGACAAAAACTTAAACAGTTATTGTAAGACAAATAAAGTGTTGCGCACGGCAAAAATGTTGGTTTCGTAACAGCATTTGACCTACTTGTCAAGGTCATTTTAAAATGTCACCTAGCCTTTTACGCCCATCAACCTATAGTCTTCCTAGATCCACCTATGAATCGTCCAGGTAGGGCTTTGTCTTCGCGGCTATAAACACAATGTTACGTGTCCTCTGGAGAACAAACATGGTCATCAGTCGGCCATGTTGGAAGAAATCTGGGTCAAAGGTATACATAGCAGGTACTGCGACCTGGACTTACTCTGTACCGAATATGAAACTGATCGAATAAAAACTGTTATTATGACGTGCAATCTCGCAAACCAACATGGCCGCCAGTCGGCCACGTTGAAAATAATCTGGGTCAATATTACATATTACCTGTAAGTTGTCATGTTCTTACTGTGTACCGAATATGCAGCTGATCGGATTAAAACTAGAGCAGTTATTGCAAGAAAATATTACGCACGTCAAAAAATGTCCATGAATCGTTGTGGCATTTGACCTACTTGTCAAGGTCACTTTAAAATGTCACCTAGCCTATTATGACCTCCAGTCTATGGCCTTCTTAGAACCACCTTTGAATTGTCCAGGAAGTGCTTCATCATTGCGGCTATAGACGAAATATTACGTACCCTCTCAGGAACAAACATGGCCGCCAGTCGGCCATATTGGAAGTAATCAAGGTCAAAAGTAAAACAGATCTGCACTTTGAAAAAAAGAAACCGTTACCCACAATGAAAAATGTCGAAGATAATTCTAAAATGTCATTCTTGAATCCGCCTTCGAATGGCCTAGTTAACGTTTCGTCTTCCCCACACATGACGAAAGTAATGAATCCTCTTAGGAAAAAAGACGGTCGCAAGCCAGCCATAGTGGAAGTAATCATGATCACACCTATAGCTGACCTGCACATCGCCCTGTATTTACCCTGTGCCAATTATGAAGGTGATCACGTAAAAACTAAACTAGTTATCGCTAGGAAAAGGAAGTGTTACGGACACTGGGTACCATCAAATTGCAAGGTCGCCTGCATAACCGGGATATCCAGTCAGAAGGAGCGCAGAGTTGTGATGTGTACTGCTTAATATTTACACATATCTTCAGTGAATGAAAACCAGTCACTGAACATGTGCAGACATGATCTGTAGTTCTTTGTTCCAAAATTACGGAGCACATTAGGTGTTACACAGGAAATAAAATATGCATGTTAAATTTCAAATATTCGAGCTATGAAATCGCGAAAATTAATTACCGTGTATTTCACTGAACAGTTAATGTCGCTATAATAAAGGAAATTACAGTGTTTAATTAGCATAATTATAGGTTATGGTTACTAATCCAATTAAAATTTTACACATATCGATACAATATTCAAGTTAACCAAATCTCTATTTCTATCACAATTAATATTTAGTTCTAGAACTAAAAATGGACATTGGTTTATATACAAAAAAAGATCACAAAAACCCAATAAAAGATGCCTACCAAGTAGGTTTGCTATTAGTTAGGCAACAAAGAAAGTACCAGACATTATGTGTTTATGATGGGCGAATTCGAGCCCTGCACAGGATTCAGTTCAAAGTTCAAGTTCAAATAATTTTATTTTTCTGACATTTTCCTTAATACATTTACAATAATATTAACATGTACAGTTTACAAACAGTGTAAGGTACCTAGCATCAAGGCAATAATATGGCAATAGATATATTTGTTTTTTCTTGCGAATGCATAGCCATTATGAGCTACCGTTGGAAATAGGTATTTTAATACCTATTAAAAACTTAAAGTAATGAAAACATACTTGATTAACTATTGAGCTATTAAGCTGAAATATCACAGACATACCGTTTTTGTTATATATGTTGCATACCTTATCATATATTTCAGTCCCATCTTCGGTTCTGTAGTCACAGTTACATATTTTGGTTTTTATGTTTTTGTGAAGATTGTTCAATACCTCTTTGCAGTAGGCAGTCCATGCATATTCATTTGCATTAACATAAGTAGCAAACCTCATGTTTAAGCTATCCTAAATGAAAGAACAAAAAAAAGTGCAAAATGTCCAATTCAGAAACAGAATCAAGGTAAAATAAATTAGAGCATTTTGCTTACTGCATGACGAATTTTGGAATTCATATAGTATGAATATCTGAGATTACATGCCAGACAGTTTGTTTTAACACAGCCGTTGGTAAAAACTTATTTGCGCATCTTGATGGGACATATTTTGACTTTTTTACAGATACCTTAAGATTTGATAAGTGTGTGCCGTCTTTATCAAGCTTTGCACAATTGTCATAAAACAGGTCACATGCTTCCTGGTGTGCATTTTCGTGCTTCTGCTCTAATTCCTCTTTTAGCATAGGCACCCGTGCTGGCACGTCAATCATGCGCTGGTCGTACTTCTAAAATTGCAAAACGGTTTATTCATAAACTTTATTTTTTTGACAAAAGAGACGGCATTTTTGCAGGAAGAGTATTAAAGCGAGAATAGTATCTGGAATCATATGGAACAGATTACTATTTTTTAAGCACTCACATTTATAGACTCAGAAGCAAGACATTTGTTATGTCTAATGCCCATCCAATGTGTAGTATTATATTTTTTTTAACATTATTGGATTTTTGCATTTGAACAGAATAGAATACATCATGCATTATAACCTGGTTTATGACTGTGTTGCTGGGGTACTCTTATTCAAAGTAACTGAATGTGCTGTCCGATGCGTTACCACTGCGGAGTACGGACCATATTTTTTACGAGGAAGTGCAGCCCAAACTCAAAATATACACCCATTTTTAATGCTTTCAGTCTCAAAAATTGATCCATTTTTACGGTTTTCTGTCATAAAAAGGATTAATTTTTAAGTTTTTCTTTGCGGCTATAAACATTACGTGACACGCCTCCTCAGGAACAAATATGGGCATCAGTTTCAAGTAATCGAGTCAATATTATACATAACCTTTATCACTTCGACCTGTACTTACTCTGTACTTACTCTGTACTGAATATGGAGCTAATCGGAAATAAACTGACGCAGCTATTGCGATACACAGAAAGTGTTACACACGTTAAAAAATGTTGAAGATTCGTACTGGCATTTGACCTATTGCCAAGGTCATTTTGAAATGTCACCTAGCCTGTTACGCCAACCAACCTATAGCAATCCTATACCCACCTTTGAATCATCAAAGCAGAGCTTCGTCTTCGCGGCTATAGACGCAACGTTACGTGCCCTCTAGGAAAAAAACATGGCTGCCAGTCGGCTATGTTGGAAGTAATTACAGCTAGCCTGTACTATAACCTGTACTTACTCTGTACCAAATATGAAGCTGATAGGATAAAAACTGAAACAGTTATTACGATGTGAAATCTCAAGGACAAACATGGCCGCCAGCCGGCCATGTTGGTAGTAATCCGGATCAGTATTATATATAACCTGTACTTTGTCCTGTACTTACTTTGTACCGAATATGGAGCTGATGAGATAAAAAATGACGCAGTTATTATGAGACAAAAAAGTGATACGCACGGTAAAATGTTGAAGTATTGTACCGGCATTTGACCTACTTGTCAAGGTCATTTTAAAATGTCACCGAGCCTATTACGGCCACCAACTTATAGTCTTTCGAGAACCAACTTTGAATCATTCAGGTAGGACTTTGTCTTCATGGCTATACACGCAATGTAACGTGCACTCTCGAGAACAAACATGGCCGCCAATCGGCCATACTGAAAGTCTTCCACGTCAAAATTACATATGGTATGTACTGTGATCTGGAATTACTCTGTGACGAATATGAAACTAGTCGGATAAAAACTGAAGCTGTTATTATTATGTGCAATCTCGCGAACCAACATAGCTGCCAGTCGGCCAGTTGGAAGTAATCCAGGTCAGCAGTACACATAATCTGTACTTTGTCCTGTACTTACCTTACGCTGAATATGGAGCTGATCGGATAAAAACTGACGCAGTTATTGCGAGACAAAGAAAGTGTTATGCACGGTAAGAAATGTCAAAATATCGTACCGACATTTGACCTACTTGTCAAAATCATTTTGAAATGTCACCTAGCCTATTACGCCCCCAACCTATGGGCTTCCTAGAACCACCTTTGAATCGTCCAGGCAGCGCGCAGGGCTTCGTCTTCGCGGCTATAGATGCAACAGTACATGGCTGCCAGCCGGCTATATTGGAAGTAAATCAGGGTCAATATTATATGTAACCTATACTTTGTCGTGTACTTACTTTGCACAAAATATGGAACTAATCAGATAAAACCTGACCCAGTTATTGCGAGTCAAAGAAATTGTTACGCACGGCAAAAAATGCCTACTTGTGAAGGTCATTTTAACATGTCACCTAGCCTATTACGCCCACCAACCTAAATTCTTCCTAGATCCCCCTATGAATCGTCCAGGTAGGGCTTTGTCTTCGCGGCTATAAACGCAATTTTACGTGCCATCTTGAGAACAAAAATGGCCGCCAGTCGGCCATATTAGAAATAATCTAGGTCAATATATTAGCATGTATTGTGACCTAGACTTACTCTGTGCCGAATATAAAACTGACCAGATAAAAAATGAAGGTGTTATTGTTACGTGCAATCTCGCGAACCAACATGGTCGCCAGTCGGCCATGTTGGAAATAATATGTGTCAATATTATATATAACCTGTTCTTTGACCTGTATTTACTGTGTACAGAATATGGAGCTGATCAGATAGACTAAAGCAGTTATTGCGAGACAAAGAAATGTTACTTGTCAAGGTTTTTTTAAAATGTCACCTAACCCTAACCCTATTACGCTCACCAGTCTATGGCCTTCCTAGGACCACATTTGAATCGTCCAGGCAGCGCTCCGTCTTTGCGGCTATATACGCAACGTTACGTGCCCTCTCGGGAACAAACATGGCCGCCAGTCGGCCATAATTGGAAGTAATCAAGGTCAAAAGTAAAATATACCTGTTCTTTGACCTGCATTTAACCTGTGTAGAATATGAAGCTGATCTGGTAAAACCTGAAGCTGTTATCGCGAGACAAAGAAAGTGTTACATACTACAACGACGACAAAAACAACAATGCCTTCGCTACGACTATATGCCCAGCCACTATGGTGGATGGGCATAAAAATCGTTAGACATATAACCACTGGTAGCCAAGGAAACGAGTGAGAAGACTCATTCGGCGGCAGTTTTTCCCTCACTTCGATGTACAAACATGTCCGGATATCCTAATTTATAAATAACCTCGGTGTATTTGGAGCGTGTAATAAGATCAAGCTGGTGCAGACAGATGCTCATCATATGATGTAGTTTCTTTAGTTATAAAGCCATCTTTGTATATATAAGACTTTTGAGGTTGATAATAGGGGGAACATTTCAAATTTTTGGTTTAAAAGGAAACATTGTGGCTTTGCTTTGTCTGTCCCGAAATGGCGTACCAAGTATAAAACTGATCAGATAAAAACCGAAGCACTTCGTCATCGCTTCGGTTTTACCAAAATGGGCTCAACGTAACGTGCACCCTCAAGTACAAACAGGGCCGCCAGTCGGCCATGTTGGAAGTAATCAGGGTCAAACTTATATCCTAGGTGTACTTTGACCAGTATTTAATGTACCAAATATGAAGATGATCCGACAAAAACAAGCTATTATTGCGAGCTAACATCTCGGGAACAAACATGGCCACCAGTCGGCCATCTTGAAAGTGATCCATGTCGAAATTATAGACAATCTGCATATTGGCCTGTATTTATGCTGTACTAAACATAAAGTTGATCGAATAAAAACTGAAGCAGTTATTGCGCGACAAAAAAGTGTTACGCGCAACAGAAATTGTCAAATATTGGTGTCGACATTTGACCTACTTTTCAAGGTAATTTTGAAATGTCACCTGAGCTATTACGCCCATCAACCCATGGCCTTCGTAAATCCACCTTCGAATCGTCCAGTCAACGCTTCGTCTTTCCCGAAAGGGGCTCACCGTAACATGCACTATCGGGGGGAAAACATGGCCGCCAGTCGGCCATCTTGAAAGTGATCCCAATGGAAATTATAGACAGTCTGCATTTTGACCTGTATTTAAACTGTACCAAACATAAAGTTGATCGGATAAAAACTGAAGCAGTTAATGCGCGACAAAGAAAGTGTTACGCGCAACAAAAATTGTCAAAGATTCGTATCGATATTTGACCTACTTTTCAAGGACATTTTGAAATGTCACCTGGCCTATTACGCCCACCCAGCCATGGCCTATGTGAATCTACCTTCGAATCGTCAAGTCAACGCTTCGTCTTTCCCGAAATGGTCGCAACGTAAGATGCACTCTTAGGGTACAAACATGACCGCCAATCGGCCATCTTGGAAGTAATCGAGGTCAAATTTATATTCGACATGTGCTTTGACCTGTACTTACCCTTTGCCAAATACGAAGATGATCTGACGAAAGCTGAAGCCGTTATAGCAACACAAAAAGGTTACTTACACCGACGACGCCGCATACAGTACGGCTATATACCCTTTCACTACTACATAGTAATTGGGATTAAAATAGATTGACTTGTTTTTCTTATTACACGTTCCAATCTCCTTTGAACCGAGTTACCACACGTTCCACAGTATATTTCTCAGAACAGAGGTTCTTTGATAAATATAAGAATGCGTTATGAAGGAAAACGTTGTTAGCTATGTTTCCTATCCAACATATTTCCAAGTTTATTCATACATTTGAAGGTACGGACATGTTTCTGCCCCCGAAGCGAGAGAAAAGTGGCCCCCAATAGTCCCGCACAGTTCAGCGATTTGTGTTCCCTACAGGCGATAACTTTGAACGGCATTAAAACCTGGTAGGTAGGTGTATCCTTGACTAAATTAATGTTTTAGCAGATTATTCCGTTTTTTCAAGTTGGTGGGCCTGCATTACATGTAAGTGTATATATGAGATTAGCAAAACAGGGAGTTTGCATACTGATTGAGGAATGCAGAGCAATTGCTAATCAAACTTTATATTCCATTAACTATAGTTTCATTTTCAGATTAATTACTTCAGTAGCTCTTTCATTCCATTCATAAAGCTGACACTGTGTCAACATTTCCCACGTTATTTTAAAACTTGGCATTTCATCTTGATCAAAGAGATGAATTAAAATTTGTATCAGGAACACCAAATCTGAAACAGAATCGCAAACTATTACATACAAATATACATTGTACATTTATATATCTTTTCATACTTTTTATTTGACTAATAACAATCAGGATAATGATTTGAATAAGTTTACTTTTAATAAATACAGTCAAACTTAACTGTTAATCAGAATTAAAACTTCAGAGTGTTTTTGCGAGTTTTATACAATATGCGAGATGCACAGCTTATGAGATGAACCAGACTAGATGGTTGTTATTGAAAGATAATGTATGGCTCATTTCCCTAAATTTGTACACCTCTACAATTATTGAAGGTTTCCATATTTGAAAACTTGTTTTTTTAGAAATATTTTTACAAAATTCATACACACCCCAAAAAAATAATTTGTTTAATGTACGAATTAGATACTTTTTAGCGTAGATAAGCACTTAGCCAACTGCTACACGAAACTGCTTAAATATACGGTATGCTAAGAACTATGATTTAAGCAAGTAAATGGTTAAAATCTACTTAATAAATCCTTAATAAGCAATTCACTGAGACCTTGGTCAGCATCTATATTCTACAGTTAGCATCTATATTTAGGATGTACAGCAGGTGCAACCTATCGGAATTGTATCTTTTTATAGTTTCCAAACCTTCATACCTCCGAAACACTTTAAGCTTCAGATGCCAAACTTGTGGTTTGGACTCAGTTCGAAGGGGAAAAATAAAAATGCAGTCAATGGTCAACTTGAGGTCAATAGGTCAGATATTTTCCACAAATCTTACAGAATAGGTGATTATTACAGGCTTGTGGTTTGACATGTAAATATCCCAGGTGGGATGAGTTGACATTGAGGTCAAAAGGTTAAAATTTTAAAATTACGTGGAACTTCCAAAACTGATAGTTTTGTCTTTTTAAATGTCATCTAGGGTAATTTGGTCATTGTGAGGTCAAAAATTATGGAATGTTGTTTGATATGTTACAGTGACCTTAAGTTGCATGTACTTAGTAGTTTTGCTCTCCTAGCCATGCATAATGTATTGACATGTGATATAATATAATATATAAATATATCTATTTTACTGTTTACACACACGCACAAGCACACACACACACACACACACACACACACACACACATATAGATATATAGATATAGATACTTAGATAGATAGATCTACATAACTGTATCTCGAATTCTATTAAGTATATTGTATCAAATGTGTTCCGCAAAAACATTAATATTGGATGAAGGAATTTGTAATTCAAAATGTTTAATGGTTTTATTTACGAAGCACTTACCGTTGTTCTTAACCTTTGGTTCAGACTTATAGATGACCTCACGAAGCCTTCTAATTTCGCTTTTGAATTTCAAATTTTCCTTTTGATCCATATCTATTTCAGATGTGTCTGACAAATGAGGCGTACAAACGGTGTGGAGCTGCCGCTTCTGAAAAAGTTGTTTCAGAATTTCCCCTTCTTCATTCTTCTTCAGATAATTCTCAAGATACTCTTCGCAGCTACATTCCATTCTCAGTGTAAAATTCCGAATTACAAAATCTATTTTGGGGAATATACCTTGCAATTCCTTGATGTTGTCCCTTGCATATTTCCCAACAAGGCTGGCAGGTGTTAAGGATACATGTAAATATATATTATTTGCGTGCTAACATCATTTGAAATGAAAGAAAAACAGGATACATCCATAATATATGACATACACAAACGAGCACAAATATTAACAAATGTTAGTCAAAATAATATGCTATCAAAAATGCATTGCACGTGCCAATATTAACAGTTATACCAACGATGTATTCTGGCATGAACTGAATAACAGATGAATGAAAGCGGAATAATGACTAAATATGTTACAAACTTTTCCTTTTGTATTTACCCTGTAACTATTATGAACGGATGAAAACTTAACAAGTTATTGCGAGACAATGAATACAAAACTGATCAGATAAAAACATATTAAGCTAACATGGCGAGACTAAAAAGTGTTATATAAGAGAGGCAGACAACATAGCCGTCGACTAAAATCCCACCCACTATATGTACGGGGACCAGTCGGAATAAATTCATCCGTTAGTGTTCCGTACCTCCTCAACTAACTTCTGGGCTTAACCATAGTCAATTTTTCTTTATTATCTCGAAAAGCAAAAGGAAAGCTACCCGGCGATACCTATTCCGAATGAGTCACAATGATAGGGTAGACGTGACAGGCGACAGTAGATCACGCAGAGAGAAAGGCTTATCTTGGTTGGCAAAGTTTAATGACGTAATTATTTCGTTCTTGTTAAATTGAAGGAATGTAACAAAAACACTAAGGAATGGAGTTACTCAGATTGGATTTGGCAAAAATGTTCTTACGCCTCTGATCAATTTTTCTGTATATTTAGGTCAAGGTTACTGTAATCGATTAGTGTTTTGTACTTTGTGACTTCTTGTTTAAGAAATCTTTGTCTCCTATCATAATAAATATTCTAGACCTAGAGACTATTTTTCTACACTGCCCCTCAGCAGTGCCGCCTAATGCTAATAGCTTTCAGCTATCAATTAGGCAACAAAAAATATATAAGGATACTTTATAAAACTAATGACAGCATTATCGAGCACACTGTTCACGTTATACAGCAAATTGTCACTCAACATGATCAGCATCATGACAATTTTGGCGGATCTGTCATCATCACCACCAGAGTCATCTAGGCCTTCCGAATCCAACAAAAGCATGTATTCATCTTCACGTCTTGGATGCTTCACTAACCACATCCAAATCCCCTGGGTTATTGCATCCACAGATCCTTCAACACGAAATCCTGCTTTTCTTTGAGCAATTTCATTCGCAAGAAATGACTTGCCTCCTCGGTACTTACCGAAGATGCCGATGACAGTTGTATTCTTTTTAGATTCCTTTAGCCTTTGCAAACGCTCAAAGGCATCTGGGACTAAGACTAACTTGCCTTTTGATTGATTAACGGACACAAGTTGTATTGGTTTATCCATAACCAAATTAACCATAGCTGCTTAGTTTCTTAATACGTATAACTAGAAAATAATAAAGGAATAAATACAAGTCAAGAATTTGAATACATCTTAAAAACAATATCAACTATTCGGGAAATCAATTGGGCAAAAATATGAAAATGGTAAACACCAGTAAGAGAAACTCATAAGAATATGAATTTTGAAAATCTACTTAGCAGATATTGGCATATTAATGGAATGTAATTTTCATAAAATCATATCGTTTTTTGCCACAAACATGCATCTTGCCCAACTGACCAAGGGAACATTCAATAGTATTAACATTTTCCCTCAGGGACTGTAATCAATATCTATCCCCGTACAGTTGAATGGGATTTCTTAAAAATCAAACCATTCCTCAATTGTGTTTTAAGCTTTTATGCTCAATATGTTCGTCATATAAATATGAACAAAATGCACAAGTAGAGTTTCGAAATTAACTTTTAGTTTGGTCTAGAAACACCAAAAACGAATTCGGTAATTTCCGGTGAACTCGAAAATGTGCTTGGGCAATCTGAATTCATGTTTATTTATTATGTTTGCATATAGCTGGGGATTTGCTTCAAATACAAAATGTCTCTGAATAAAATTACACAAAATTGCTGCATGTACTTTTAAACTATTGAAATACTCAAGTTGAAAGATGGTTAATAAATATAGAAAAACAAATGTTCTGTTTCCTAAAGAGACACACACACACAGATTACACACACACACATATATATATATATATCAATTAGAAATTCATAAAATGTATAAATTCTTTGTCATTGCCCATATGTAAATATCTTAAACTCAAAAAGAAAATGTTCATGTTCGCACTTAATTGTTATAATAATCCTTTATAATAATCCCAGAATGAATAATAACAGCATTTATTTTGAGTATAAGTTATGTAGGGGGAACGCTGTGTACTTCAGAAGCTGGAACAAGGGGGCAGTTATATGTCGTGTTTTTATATTCCTGTGCCGTGGCCAGGAACTCGCCAGTCAAATGCATGGAACTGACATTCGTACATGAATACTTTGAGTACATTTCAAACCTAAATGCGTTTCTAAAGTCAGGTTTTAGAAAATGCGCATTGTTTCAACTGAGATTCCTGGGATCGAAAAGGTCCGTCAGTGCTGCTTTTAAGGACATGCAAAAGAGTCTATTAATGAATAATTTTCTCTTATAATTTTGATCAGTGGCAAACAATACATGTGTTGTATATAAAGCAGTTACAGATGACAATTTAAATACATCTTTTAAATAGGGTTCTAGGGATAGCTCATGTATGCCCAGCTCATAAGGTGCATACATAGTTTTACTTTTTATGTTTAATTGCTACGTAAACTGTTCAAAGATTCAAACATGTTGTTAGCTAGCCACATATTAGCCCATCTAGACCTTTTAACAAGTGGAACTGCATCAGTTTTCTGGCATTGTATTAGACACAGCATGTATAGCTGAATTCAAAGTGTGACTATTTGCAGAATATAATATACAGTATTCTACTGCAACAACATGTCTGTGTTATTATATAATGTATTCTCCTCTCTTCAGATCAGCAGTAAGCTAAATATGGTCCACTTCAAGAAACAATGAAGTGGACCATATTTAGCTTACTGCTGATCTGAAGAGAGGAGAATACATTATATAATAACATGTAAGATATAAAAATAACGTTATAGAAGAGTCGTTTACAAAACAATATAGATATCCTGTTAACATGTCTCTGAGTAACCTCTTGTATTGAACCCACTTTAATGCTTTGATATTGGGTTCAATACAAGAGGTTACTCAGAGACATGTTAACAGGATATCTATATTGTTTTGTAAACGACTCTTGTATAACGTTATTTTTATATCTTACATGGTTGTAACATTAGCAAGAGACATGTTTTAGTTAAATACACTCTTCTGATGTGGTTCTAGTCACTCAATTTAGCTCAACATAACCTGGCTCAAGCCGAACACACTATGTAGTAATTATGGTAGAAGACGAACTTACTACTATAGGATATATATTGATGACTGCACTGATATTATTATTATTATTTCGCACTGGCTTCTTTTCTAATATATTAATACATATAATTTCTTAAAGTCCGTACTAGCCCTTCAATGTGTGTGCTAAACACACGTATTAGGACTATAAATGTCTGTATGGTAAATACACAAAATTGAGACGATGTAGTCCGATTCTTTTGGGAATGTCCACTATCCCCCAAAATTGACCCTTAAGAAGAATATCATATTCATTCTAATTTATTAAAAACCACTATATTTAGTAAGCAGGGGCAAGAATGATAAAACCTACTCTCTCCTCAATATACCATTTCTATTGGTCTCGACCTGTTGTATCTCCATAATGGACTCGAAACTGCCTATTAACTTCAATATAATAGCCCGTACGTAAATAACTGAATATCATTCATTATTAACAATTCGCACTTATGATAAAAGTAAATAAATTCAGTACCGAACATGAAGTTGTCATATAAGCTAAAAGGAACCAAAAACAATTTTGGAAGTACATAAATTCAAAGGCTAACGTTAAAACTGGTGCCACACCCCTACTCTATACTGATGAGGTTTCCGGACAAAAAAAGGATTTCTACAAGTGATAAAGAAAAATGTAACATACTGTCCGAATATTTCAAAAGTATATATACGAGAGAACCAGAAGGCGAGATATAAAGATTGGAATTAAAGGAAGTGAGTTCGTGTCTCGATAATTTATCAATTACTGTAACACCAGAAATTGTATCGAAAACATTAACAAGACATTTGCAGTTTTAAACGCTCATTTTATCCCTAGAATTAGATTGTTCTAGGTTATGTGCGTGATTTAATTTTGTAGCCTTGGTGGGTAGCCACGTTTTGAAGTAGTTTATTTAAGTATTACATACTATGTAAAGCACAGTACCGTATACAATAAATGTTGAAGATTTGGATCATCATTTGACACACTTTTCAATGTCATTCTAAAATGCTACCAAGCCTAACATACCCAACCACCTTTTGCTCTTCGTGAATGCACCTTTGAATATCTGGGTCATTTTGGTATGTTCGGAACCTGACGTGCCCTCTTGGGAACAAACATGGCCACCAGTTGGTCATTCTGAAAGTCATCTTGGTCAAAATTACAACTGACCTGCATGTTGACCTGTATTTATCCCGTAACAAATATGGAGCTGATAGGATAATAATTGAAGCAGTTATTATCAGACACAGAAAATAGTACGCCCAAAACAATGTCAAAGATTCGGATCGACATTTGACCAATTTCTCAAGGTCATTTCACTGGGTGAAAAGCTCTGTTTATCGAGTAGAAACTGCAGGAAATGTTCTGGATATTTAACGTTTCCATTTGTTTCTTTACGTGTCTAGAGCTTGCAACACAAATGTTACAGCCCTAGAAACATCTGTGCGACACTGTAAACGGACCACTTGTGTAAAAGTGTTTCTCGTGTCGGGAAGCGCGGGGTAAACAAGTTAGAAACTGTCTAGAAACTCACAGAAATTAGGTGGAAACTTAATTAATCTCAGTCTTTGAACTAGCCGGTATTATTACAAGGATTTCCGTGCGTTTCCAGACCGGAAACTAGGTTTCATGACTCGGTATACCGCTAGAAACTAGCCTAAACTCAAACAAATATAATGGATAAATAAATTAAATATATTTGTATTAAGAGGATTTCGAGCGAAAATGGTAGAATCCCTTTCATTAAATGCCTAGAAATGCATGTTATTCACCACGCTTCGAATCGCTCCCAAACGAGTTTAAATACGATTGTCCCAGCACACATGATTCCTTGGCGATTTACATGGCTACAAGGCTAATCGTTTTATTTTCGTTCAAGGAAATGGCTAGAAGTCAGTAACGAAATAGTCCACATTTTCATGTGATGAAACATTATAGCTACATTAGCTTAGGTCCTGCGTAAGCATACGTCATATAAGACTGTTTGATATATACACAAATAAATAAATGCAATACAGATTGTATACATATATATATAGTCTCTAACACAGACTATATATCTTATGTACTAAATACATTGTTTTGAAACTATAAGCACGCAAAGGTCAAAACTTGTTTTAAAATTAATAGTGCATATTATTAACAGATATAAATAGCTCCCCCTGTATGACTATTCTGGAAGCTTCTGTGTGCTCTTAGACTCTTGTTGCACATAGGGACAGAAGTTTATATATATAGGGATCTAAACTCATATACATGTATAAACTCAATTTTTAACAAAACTTATTTTTGAAATACAAGGGTCTAAACTTAGACAAATAGAGATATATAATATATGTTTATTTACAAAATAACATTAGCCAACTATGTGCCTTTGCTGTTACACAAATATAAAACAGAGGCATAATCATACAAATAGCATTTTAAGATTTTAAAGTTTCATACTGTTGAATTTCAACTTTAATAAAGCCCATGATAAAATATACAATAAATTTCTAACTACAAGAGAGATAGTCAGTTTATTGAAAAACATCAGTTATGTACTATTCATTAATGCAATTAACACTGACAGTATAACTAAAAATACACAGCTATTATAACCTCTTTATAATAATATAACATTAAATACTTCTAATTAGTATATCAATGATAAAAATTATTATTTGAATGGTCCAAAATTTACATCACTAAAATTCAAATCAAAGTGTAAGATTAATTAGCACCATGTTTATTGGAACAGTATGCCAACTGCGCATTTGATTTGATGTTTGAGGAAACTTGCAAACTTTCCTGCAATATGTTTATATCATAAGATATCCTAGATATTAAATAAAAAGTTTTAATTTAATATATGATACTTGGATGAAAAGAAACAAACACATGAATAGAGAATCATTCAGTTCATTTACTTAAAAATCAACAACTACTTTTCCCAAATGCAAGTAAAACTTACTAGCAGACATAGATAAAATAACAAAATTTGAAAACAAATCAGTATACATGTATATATTAGAGTTAAATAATAAAACCGTAGAAATAGCAGTTTTTTTTAACAGTCCAACATTTGCCCTAAAGATCAAATTATATGGTAAGATAGCAACTTTTAGACAAAGCCAAAGACATGGTGTTACTGCAATACTGTAACATCAGCATATCAAGCCTTAAACAATGTTTAAAGTAGGCTTCAATTTACTAAATATTTTTAAGTTGTCCAAAAGCTGCCTCAAGGGTAAAATTGAAAACAAATGGAAAAAACAAAATAATTATATATTTATTGACAAATATATGGCAGGTATCACAAAGTTGCGAACTGATTATGGTCTCTAGCTACAAAGAGATGTATATACTTATATTTCAACTTATGTTTTAGTAATTAAAATGAAGAGATACACACATAAAAGTTACAATTTTAAAAAGTTAATACTCTAAAGTTTATAAATCATCAGGTTAAATAGACTAATAAAGGTTATTTTTGGGGAAAATTGTGTTTCTTGAATTTAAATTTTTAAATGTTAAATCCCTTTCATCTACAAACTTGAAACTTTGCATAAATGAGCTATACGCATGCGTCTACTAAAGTGTGTCTCAGATCAAAAGAAGTAAAATCTTGAGCTTTAAATTTGAAAATTCATAACTTTTAAGTGAAAGAAAATTTTAAAAATTCAAGATGCTATTATGTAGATCTACATATGAAGATATTCTTCGCCCAGTTTCAGTTTCAAAACTTGCTTGATAGGTTACGCCTGTAGTTCAGGCAAGTGAATGTTCGATTTAACTTAATAGCCTGTTAGATTATCTTTGTATAAATAAACATGTCGTATATAAAATAATTTTTTTTTACATTACTTTATAGACTTCGAACGGACAAAAGCGACTCGGGAACACCATTTAATCAAAAAGTCAATTAAGATAATTTAAGATTAGTAATAAGGTTGTTTACGAATCTATACTGGAAGTATTTGAGGTGTTAAAACATAGTGTAAAATAAACCAGGTGCCAGAGCAATAGGTAGAAATTGTATTTGTTTAAGCTTAAACTCTTAGGGTTTTATATATCTTGGTTTTAAGTTAATATATACTCTTACCTTTTTTCGAATTATTTCTAGTATTAAACAGCGGGTAGCAATTAATATATCTGACGGAGAAAGCGTGTGCTAACCGGATTTATTCCTTCACAAAAAATTAAAAGGCGGAGTTTGTACTAAGGTTTGTGGCCTAACCAATCAAATACTGCGCTTTTCTTCGTAAATTTGAATAACACTTGGCATATATTCTTTGTGTAAACACTACATAAAGTAAGTGTCAAACAAAATATAAATGGTGTCAATATCCAAAGGAGTGTACGGTCAGTAGCTACTTTCTTCACGATTACGACACCAGTTCAGCCTTTACACCACAAGGGTTCTAAGGTGTATCCCCGGGGTCGTGAGGAAGTTAATGATAATAATGAAGTCTGCTGTGATATAAATAAATATAAGCTTTAAGTAATAATAAAATGTAAAATAGATAAAATGTACTTTTTATACACGATTTAGAGTAGCCACGATAATAGGGTCTAGGCCAAGATAACACCTTGGAATAGCTATCCATAATAATATATGTATAAATAGAAAATTCGAAAAAAAATAACACGGCGCTACATGCAGAGTCAAACCATATATGGAGGAGAGCTAAGCTACAAGAATATCAATAAAACAAAGCAATAAAGTTATGAAATTTAAAATCATACAGAATCGGAAAAGCCGCCCATCAGTATCAAAATGCACACCCGGACTTGCTATTTTTGTGGGCGCTTTTTTCCATTTTATATTAGGTTAATATGTTGTTAAGCTTACCGGCCGACTAACTCGTTCACAATTAAAATTAACAAAATAAATTGCTGTCACTAGCTAATACATAATAACAAAATGCATAATAAAGGTTGTACTTAGCTACATTTACGTGAGAAAAGCTTATGTTCATTGCGTTTGAGGCAATTGACCGAATTCCTTGCTCACCTAACTATACAGTATTATTTTATTATAGTTTTAATAAAATAGGTGTAGTATGATTTAATATTGTTATACGTGTTAACAAAAACCATTCAAAAAGGAAATTGTTTAGTTAAAACTTCAAGCTTATTTTTTTAGTAACTTCTGAATATATTGTATGTCGGACCACCCATATCCATACCGACAAATATTTAGCACGGCTTTGGATATGCCCCTGAGTGATGTACAATAATACGTAAACAACTGTATCCAAGTCAGCTTACTTTTGATAATATAACGTAAACTTGTATGCTAATAATATACTTCACTTTTGGGATAAAATAACAATAGGATCTAAAGCAGGATGGAAGAGTAATGTGTGTGACGTAAAAACAAGTGAAAAATGACATAATAAATAAAACAACAAATAATAAATGTTATCAGTAATGATAGCGTGGTCTTATAACACATACACACACACACACACACACACACACACACACACATATATATATATATTATCAGAAATGATAGTGTGGTCTTCTAACACACACACACACACACACACACAT
>JAOXYB010004568.1:0-12315 GCA_028565635.1 Phoronis ovalis | reverse complement strand
TTCGTTGACATCTACCACAGACACGCCTTCATTAAGTACCAAGATATCACATGTCAGTTCGTTGACGTCTGCCACAGACACGCCTTCATTAAGTACCAAGATATCACATGTCAGTTCGTTGACATCTACCACAGACACGCCTTCATTAAGTACCAAGATATCACATGTCAGTTCGTTGACGTCTGCCACAGGCACGCCTTCATTAAGTACCAAGATATCACATGGCAGTTCGTTCACGTCTACCACAGACACGCCTTCGTCAAGCACCAAGATATCACATGTCAGTTCGTTGACATCTACCACAGACACGCCTCTATTAAGTACCAAGATATCACATGGCAGTTCATTGACGCCTACCACAAGGTTGCCTTCACTGAGTTACAGCGCATTGCCGTTTTCTGTAGCTTTGCCTTCATCAAGCACTGTGTTGTTTGTAACTAGAGTAACGCATTATTCTGTAGATGCACCATCATCCCATGCCGTAATGCCACATTTCAGTTCATCAAAAGGGACTCTCAATACTGGGAATGACGTGGATATAACTAACAAAACTATGTTGCCATCATCACTAGCATGGGTGCATACAACACACATGACACATGACACAGAACTTCACATGACAACTTCACATTTACACTCTACATCTGTTATTGACAGGACGTCGCCAACTATAATAATGAAAACGTGTGCCGCTGAAATAGTATCAACCACAGTAGACTCGCAAGTGAGTCATACAGGAATCTATTCTAGTTACGTGACAACAGAGACTCTTAGACCGTCTTCAGTTACAATTTTGCCGTCATCAGTACACATGACATCAACGCAGTTCCCCAGTTCACAGATTTCATTAAATAGGGAGCAAACAACCAGTACTTATGTCGATCCATCCTTACACCTTACACTTTTGTCTACCACTGACGCCACTTCTCATGAACATGTTCTTTCGTCGTGGCCATCATATGAACAAGAACCTTTCTCAAGCATATCAACTGCTCGCATGAATATCTTGTATGCTGCTTCCTCAGACATAAATAGACATGTCGCATTAACTGATTTAATCGATGACAGTTTCTCAGAAATGTCCCAAAATAGCAATATCAACTCTCAGGCTAATAGTGGTGTGCTTTTGGTGGATGACGTTACTGGTAGCAGTCATGTTCCGACATTTAATGACTCTCCATCTGTTACCGCGTCTATGAAAACGAGTGTCACGCTAATACTAAGTGAAGCTATAATGACAACTATTGTTATGCCAAGTAGCACCAGATCAAATTATGCCTCCAGACCAGTAACTTCACATGAAATTTATGAAACGAAAGCAACGGGGGATTTTCAAACTGTTGGAAACGATTCTGGCATTACGCACAGTTCTACAAAATCAAACTTGTCACTTTCTCCGTCGCAACTGACTAGCATTGATAATGAGACGCATCCATCAGTTTCTCTATCAAGTAGCACAAGCAATTCCGGCTCGTCTGCTACACAAATGACATCAACTTCCGGTGAAACTGATGTCACAGTGTATCCTAATTCAGAGATCGACAATACAGATGATCTTCAACCAACTGTGATAACCCTGCCACAAATTCAGGGATATGCGCGTCGCGTCATAAGTACTGTTGATAACAGGCCGTCAGCTGTTGGAATAGGTGTAACAGCTACTATTGTAATGATTGCATTTGTTGTTTCAATATGTTTGCTGGATTTGAGTACTATTGCTAAAGATATGAAAATGCTAAAAAGAAATTTGGGATTTCGCAGAAACTATAGAAAACACGAGAGCGAAACTGTTCAAAACAATGGCGGACAGATAAAGTGCAGCGAGGAAGAAGTAATAGAACATATAAGAGATACTGAAGTGTAATTTCAGATTCATAAAATTAGTAACTGTTCTCGGACCTTTTTGTCTAACTATATAGTAAGCCATGATATTGACTTCTTTAGGAACCTAGGTCATATTTTGTTGTGACTAAAAGTAGCAGATTGTTTTAGATTGTTTTAGATACATGGTAGATGCAATTCTGAGCAAATTCTTCGAAACTTTGACAACATGCCTTTACCATCGCCGAATCTCTTAAAGACCGGACAGTGGTGCATACTACGAATGTTAGTTTATACACAGTGAAAATATATGAATGTAAATAATGTCCTAATTCTAGATAACCATGTTAAAGTGAAATCCGTTAAAACTTGTATACATTTAATTCTAAGAACCCTGTTATATGTAATAGATCATACATAAAAGCCAGCCACCTAGCGGGCAAAACGAAACAATTTTCAAGAGGAGCGCGCGATGCTTGTATAATTAGAAATAAAAGCATTCCAAGACTTACCTAAACAACTGTAAATCCTTATACAATATGCATAGGATGTTTCTAATTGATATCAGATTCGCTACTGATTTTTTAAAATAATAATTTTGTTTCCCGGTAAGAATTATCATATCTAATAACATATTATAACAAAAATTTAATTATGTTCTTGATCAATAATAAAGCTAATAAAAAGGTATGTTGAAAAAAATTCCTTCATTTTTGTTTTAAGTGTAATTTATTTCACAAAGAAGCGATTAATATTCTTCATCATAAAAAAGGTAAAAACCTAAATTACAAAGAATATTTTGTGTAACACGAGAAATGACGTGTAACGAATGACGTGAAGTGCAGACTTTGGCTCAGGGCCGTTGGTTGAGTCTGCACTAGTTCGTAAAAAGACGAGAAATAAGAGAGATGTTTGATGAGAACGACACGAAGTTTATTGTTCAAATGTAAGCGAACAACCGAATTACATTACAATGATACAGGCTATTTATAGTCAACCAGCGGATTATTTAAAAAAATGCTTTTACGGGGGGCGATTATTAGAAGGGGCTATTAATGGAGAGGGGGCGATTACTAACTTCTATATACTCCTGGCATGAATATTTAAGATTTTTTAATTCTATTGTTTGCTATACATAAGGCAGTTTATCAAACAAAAGTCATATTATTGGAGATGTCTGGTGATCGGAAGTTTGTTTGGCGAGCCAAAGCACTTATTAAGGTTAATTTGGGGGAATATTACTAATAAATACACATCAACCAAAAAGGAGCTAATCAACTACACATAATAATGAATTAAAATGTGATTATCTCATATTAATTCAAATTGGTCTTCAATTCAAATTGCCGCCCGGGGCGACTATTAGAGAGGGGGCGATTATTGATTTATTTTAGTCACCAGAGGGGGTGATTATAGAGCGGGGCGATTATTAAAGCAGTGGCAATTATTAGAAAAGATACGGTACATGATATAGATAGACGTGCATATATATAATATAAGTATATATCTCTATACAATTAAGGATAATTTAAAATTACAGTTAAATTTCGCTACATTACTGAGACTGCAATTATGAATTACAAGTTGACAAACAATCTCAGATTTCCTATTAGTTCTTGTTGATACATAACATGTTTTTGTTATTTGTTAAACGTATTTAATAACAAGTATAATTTTACAATTTTATTATTTCATATAATTAAAGTTGGCTTACTGACATAATAACTGCAGCTATAGTAATAAAATGTGTTATCCTTTAGTTCTCTACAATTCAATAAATATTACCAAGTGAATAATAGAATAAAGTTAAACAAAGAATCAAAAGTATTTTGCATGCAAGATATACCTGAGAAAGACAGAAACGTCGTAAATATATCTATATTTTAGTTTTATGCTGATATAGTGACTACATAAAAGTATCTTGGGGCTTGCATACAACTTACTGTTCACTTATGTACTGTTAGCAAACTTTTTCCCAGGTTGTCTTACATACAATGCATTTATAAGCTGGTAAGATTATAAACAGTATACACTATTAGTATTATTATATTGGCATCGCAATCTCATTGAGCTATAAACTTAAACTGATAAGTTGCACACTATACTTTGACTTGGTAACCTTGTAATGTTATCAATATATTCTGGTGGGACGGACTATACTACTGAGTAAACAATGTTTCAATAGCTTGTCTTGGAACAAAATTAGGGTAAATCAATACGATGTAAAACTATGTTAAAATATAAGATATTCATTGACCATAACGTATATAATATGCATGCCAAAAAAAGGTTAGAAAATTAACAAACTAAAGGCTAATATAATTGGATCATTTACGTATCTATCGTAGCTATCTTACGACGTACGTCCGCCTTAAGTGTATCATAAGGTCTAAACTTAATCTAAATTTCATCATAAACGCATCGGAACCTTAGACTTATGTACGCAAAGTTTCGAGACACCAACTCTGATCTATAATGTGAATATAAACTCTAAACAAAAAGTAGCCAACATTTTAGAGAATGACACAGAGACGTAAACAGCGAAAGTTTAAGAGAAATCGAATGGCAGAACTATATATTTTAAGTGTTAAGGCTAAGTTAGAGTCTTGTTACTGTTTTGAATAAAAATTCGTGAAAATCCGTATTTCATTTTGTTTACACAAAATAGATGCTTTCTGAAACTTTGCATCCAGGCCAGGTCATTGTGGTATTTTCAGACTTGTGTGAAAGGTATCAAATTTAATTAGCGTGTCACTGATATCTTACAAAAATTAATAGGTAAATTCTACGGTAAAGCATAGTATATAGATCTAAATTTCAGCTATAACTACATTTTAGCAAGTAAATGACATATTAAACATTAATTAAATTTCATCCACTTTACACGCAAATCTGAAAATAACATCATGACATAACCTGAATAATAAAATGTCAGGATAGTTTTATTTGTTTGATAAAAATGTGATAGGAACTGTTTACAAATGTTTATTTAAAACTGTACCGAGATTAACTTCAGGAAAACTTAACCCTTGCTCTTGCGATGTGTTACTGTACATCATGTCGAGCTAAATATGATTTCATAATTGAGTGAACATCATTATATGTATAGTTAAAGTACTGTTCATTACCCGGTAGTTTTGTTTTGATCATTAACCACACTGAAAATAATAATTAATTTGTAACTCATGTGTACTACTACTGAAGAAATACGAGTTTATGTTTGCTTACTGTAAATATCATACTGCTCACTGATAACCTTAGTAAGCAATATATGTCTGTCGAAATATCTATATCTAGTCAAAGGTTGATATAGGTTTTATGACATCATACACTGGGGAATGTCATTACTCAAAATATCATTCAGAAGGTGAATATTTCGTAATTTTATAAGCAGCGTTCTTATTGTGCTGAAAAGCTTAGGATAATAATCACAACAGACTGAAAACAATCTGAGCTATGGAATGGTTAGATGGGGTAGGTATCTATAAAAGAAAATGTTTATTATTTCAATATAAGTTTGGACATATTACTGCCTCTAATAAACAAGTCGATCACTTCATAACAGAAATAAAATAAGACATATCATGCAGTCCTCTGTTATAGCAGACAATGAATTAGATTTCAGTCTCGAAGTTTGATACTAAAATGTGACTTTTAAAACTTTAAAATACACATTGCATTTAAACCATGTGTAGTAAGTGATAGTTCCTGCTTCAAGGAAATTATACAAAATTTTGAATTTTGAACTCTTATTTCTTTATTTCAGATTACTGAATATCGAACTGATCTCATGTTATTTATGGTCGTCTACATGGGTTTTTTTACCTTGTTTTCATTGTTACTACACGATAATTTCAAGGTTTACCTGTTTTTCTGTTTTTGCCCTTTGTTATCCAGTGAATTGGATGGGAATCAATCCTGGTATTTAAAAGCGTTTATAAATACCAACTTTATATTATTAGGATTGGATTTAGGTTTGATTTTCTTACTGTTACTAGTTTTCTGCATCTGCAAACTTAACCTGGAACGTGCATGTATGAAAACATTGTTGGGGTTTGAGGATACGTTATCATTTATGTATAAGGTGTCAGTATTTACTAGTATCTTTGTATTACTTGGTTTCCTGCATCTCTACATATCATTGGGTACTGGAATGTCGGATGATAGTCAATACGTTTGTACCGACGTCTCTAACATTACGACCAATAATTATACAAGGGAAAACAACGACGCTGATGAGACAGATCGTGTGACTGATATTGAAGATCAAAGCTACTATCGAGGTAGAATTCTTTATTTGAACACCACGAACACGTTTTGTTATGCTCAGCTTGAGGATGACGGTCCTTGGATTCCTATTGCATTCCCAGTCGCATATTACAGCATTTTTCTTTCTTTTGGTTTAATAGCCTTTATTTCAACTTTAAGCTATACCATTCATGATATAAGAAGATCTACACTCAGAAAAAGAGACAGTAAGTGAATCGTCACTCTTGTAATGGTTTGTCACACACATTTGAGAATGTAGACAGAAGACTTACTATATAACAATGCCATTATTTATTGCTTATATTTAAGAAAAAAATAGTATATACAAACATGTGTTTGAGGGGATAAACTGCACTTTCAACGCACATCAATCAATACAAACAAGTAAAAAATAAATAAAACTTCATTTTGACAGGTTGGATAGTTCGGTTTGATTCTCTCAAAGAAGATTACGTTGGTTTAGACAATGAAGACGGTACTTTCAAATCAGCAACTTTATCAGGTACGTTATTAAAATACTTCTGTAGTTCCATGCTACTACGTTTAAAGGGACATAATTCCTTTATATGCACTTTACATGATTGCATTCCCTTAGCCACTTGGCGGTGTAATGGCTGGGAAATTTCACTGCACTACTATGGCGCGTATAAGTAGCGCAAGTCATGACTTGGACTGTCTCATAACATGTGAGACACCTTCTGGTATGCAGTGCTAAAGTAATTTTGCCATTAGGCTAAAAAGCATACTATATAACCAAGCATGAAAGTTACGCTAGGGATAGAGTAGTTTGAGAATTTTGTAAAAAATGTGTCATATTAGATATTTGCTACTCCTTGATGTAACTTACAGTAGAAGGTATATGCACAGGTAGATTTTGATCTTCATTTTTTAACTCCTGATGAACTACAGTTGTTGCCCGATGTACGTAATATCGTATTTGCCATGAAAATCCCGAGGAAAAGACCCCATGATATGTAACACCACACAGCGTTTTAATAATATCCAAGTCCATACCTCACTATAAAACACGCTTTTACGACGAATATTCTACACTATCGACATTCATGATTGTCGTTTAATAAACAGGTGTCATCGCGTAAAGAAATATTTCCCTTCGTTTCATATATTACCAAAAAACCTTTAAACGGCCCTATTCTTCTAATTAAAAACCCCTAATTTCGAATTCCATTATATTAGAATTGAGTTAATTTTTTTATTATATGTAATACGACAATGCAAGTCACCTGAAAAAACTCAGTTCTAATATAATGCATATCAACATTATATCCTTGTCTTCAATGGATGCAACACGTATGCAATACATAATGATGCTTAGCAGATGGGTGAAGGTTACATTCCGACTTTAATGGCTTGCTGAAACACCTCAAACTAGCCATTCAGCGTCTATCGCACCATAAGACGTAGTATGGGTCACAGGAAGTGAACTTAGTAATTAATGTATATGTGAACATATAAATTATACCGTCCGATTTATATACAGAGCAGATCTATATATTAATATATATTTTTTTTTAAATATTTAAATCCGTCCATTACTACCATAGGTACACCGGACTTATGACCGATCCAGGGGTCTTAAAGTAGGTTTCATCGGCCGAACGCTCGACCCTGACCCAGATAATATCACAGTGTATTTCAGATTCTCCTACATCTACAGATTTTATATCATTAAATGCCTTAAACTAATCAAAAATCCTGCAGTGTATGAATAATAGTTTCATAATTTTACGATTGTTTAAACATATAATTTTTTGAAGGTATTTACTATCAGTTGTTTAAATGCCACCTTTTTGACATCAATAATTGATCGCCACCTTTTGGATACTCAGCAAACTGAACCTCAATCTGCGAAATAATGCATATACGTCGATAATGATATAAGGTTCATATGCATTCAGTTTTGAGGGTTTTTTAACTTTCATTTGTTTACTGTATGTACCGAATTTGATCTCAATATTTTATTATTTCTCAAAACTAAATGATCTACGTATAATAAGGCAATTTAAACCCTTGCGGTATTTAATGTTCTTTATCATTTTTATAAAACTACGTTATACATCTTAAATGAATATATGGCATCACTTGATATGAATAAGATACTTGTTTCAGATCCGAAAACTTCAAGTACGAATGCAAGTGTTGGAATAATAAATGTTCTCCCTGCTGATCCAGAAAGTTGTGTAGTGACAACAGACTCCATGAAAGAGAAACATTATTTAGGTAATCGAATGACGGTTGCTGCCGAGGTCATGGACAACCAGACAGGTACGCTTGAGGAGTGTAACGTCCAAAAGTAGTCAAGTTCATCGGCAAACATAGTAAACGAAAACATTGAACTGGTACTATTATAAGTAACTTAGTCAGATAGTACTCCCAGATTAGGCATTGAAAAATCGAAAGAAATATTTCACAATTCTGTATAAACCATGCACGTATTAATTAAGATTGTATATATATTTATGTGTGTGTGTGTGTGTGTGAGTGTGTGTGGTGTATAATATTTTAATTGTGCGTATACATTATCAACCTTGTACATGCAAAGATGTAATACAGACCGGGGGCTTACTTGAAAAATTCGGGTACCCATGCTCGTCCGTAGGGTGCAAAATAAGCCTTTAAACGGGAAGCGGAGGATCAAAATACCACACCTAAATAGGAGGCTTCGCACTAAAAGGTACCCCTAAAACGGGAAGTTTTCTCTGAAAAATGTACCCCTAAACCAGGCCAGTCAGACACTTTTTCAAAAGAGGGATGCGGTTGTGGTGTTTTTAGAATAAAAGGTTGCTGAAACGTCTCCGATAAAATTGACATGCAAAAAAAAGGCCATTTCCATGCTGAAGCGTCTCCGTGCTGCCAATGATCAATGCGGAAGTAAACATTTGGACTGTAGGCCCGACGGTAGACCTTGTATCGATGTTTTGTAACTTTACCTGATAAAAAGCAACCCCTTAACAGGAGGTGTAGGTGAAAAACCAACTCCTAAAAGGGAGTTACATTTGCCAAAAAACATACCCCTCAATGTGGTTTTCCGCCAAAGTTGGGAACCCCGTCGAATGTCAAAAAAGGTACCCCTTTTCCCCGTTTTTTTGGACGAGCATGCGTACCCGACTTTTTTGCAAGTGAGCCCCCCGGGAATACAGACTGGCTATAACCTTCTGTAACTTTTTTGTTGACTTTAGAGCAAATGGCTAGACACTAAATTTGAAAATATTAAAACAGTAAATGTATCTAAAGTTCTACTTTCAGACCTAAGGACACCTTCACCAAATGAAAGTGTTCATTCATTGGAAACTGCAGTAAGCTCGCGTACCGCAAGATCTGCAGAGAGTCGTGTAACAGTTCAAACTATCGACGACGAATATCGTTTATTTAATCCGATGGGTGTCGCTGTCATTAATAATCAAAATTTTGAATCCATGGGCGATAGAGAAAGTTCACTGTATGATCAAGGTATTTTTGGTTAAACATATTTTGTTCTGTCAAGTAGTCAGATAATATATTGCGCTCCTCGTGAAGCGGAGGATCAAAATACCACACCTAAATAGGAGGAGTTTGCTCAAAAATGTACCCCGAAAAGGGGGTTTTCTCTGAAAAATGTACCCCCAAACCAAGCCCGTCAGGCACTTTTTCAAAACAGGGGTGCATTTGTGGTGTTTTTAGAATTACCGATTTCAGAAAATATCGGTTCAGTAATCCAAAAAAGCTTGCTGAAACGTCTCCGAAAAAATTGACAAGCAAAAAGAGCCCATTTCCATGCTGAAACGTCTCCGTGCTGCCAATGATCAATGCGGAAGTAAACATTTGGACTGTAGGCCCGACGGTAGACTTTGTATCGATGTTTTGTAACTTTACCTGATAAAAAGCAACCCCTTAACAGGAGGTGTAGGTGAAAAACCAATCCCTAAACGGGAAGTTACATTTGCCAAAAAACATACCCCTCAATGTGGTTTTCCGCCAAAATTGACCCCTAAACGGGGTTCTCGGGAATCCCGTCGAACGTCAAAAAAGGTACCCCTTTTCCCCGTTTTTTTTCGCACGAGCATGCGTACCCGACTTTTTTGCAAGTGAGCCCCCCGGGAATACAGATTGGCTATAACCTTCTGTAACATTTTGTTGACTTTAGGGCAAATGGCTAGACACTAAATTTGAAAATATTAAAACAGTAAATTTATCTAAATTTCTACTTTCAGACCTAAGGACACCTTCACCAAATGAAAGTGTTCATTCATGCGAAACTGCAGTAAGCTCACGTCCCGCAAGATCTGCAGAGAGTCGTGTAACAGTTCAAACTATCGGCGAAGGATATCGTTTATTTAATCCGATGGGTGTCGCTGTCATTATTAATAATCAAAATTTTGAATCCATCGGCGAGAGAGAAGGTTCACAGTATGATCAAGGTATTTTTGGTTAAACATATTTTATTCTGTCAAGTGGTCAGATAATATATTGCACTCCTCGTGAAGCGGTACCCCTAAAACGGGAAGTATTCTCTGGAAAATGTACCCCTAAACCAAGCCCGTCAGACACTTTTTCAAAAGGGGGTGCGTTTGTGGTGTTTTTAGAATTACCCATTTCAGAAAATATCAGTTCAGTAATCAAAAAAAGGTTGCTGAAACGTCTCCGAAAAAAATTGACCAGAAAAAAAGGTCATTTGTATGCTGAAACGTCTTCGTGCTGCCAATGATCAATGTAAACATTTGGACTGTAGGCCCGACGGTAAACCTTGTATCGATGTTTTGTAACTTTACCTAATAAAAAGCAACCCCTTAACAGGAGGTGTAGGTGAAAAACCAACCCCTAAACGGGAAGTTACATTTACCAAAAAACATACCCCTAAATGTGATTTTTCGCCAAAATTGACCCCTAAACGGGGTTCCCGGGAACTTCGTCGAACGTAAAAAAAGGTACCCCTTTTCCTCGTTTTTTTTTCGGACGAGCATGGGTACCCGACTTTTTTGCAAGTGAGTCCCCCCCCCGGGAATACAGATTGGCTATTACCTTCTGTAACTTTTTTGTTGACTTTAGGGCCAATGTCTAGACACTAAATTTGAAAATATTAAAACAGTAAATTTATCTAAAGTTCTACTTTCAGACCTAAGGACACCTTCACCAAATGAAAGTGTTCATTCACGCGAAACTGCAGTAAGCTCACGTCCCGCAAGATCTGCAGAGAGTCGTGTAACAGTTCAAACTATCGACGAAGGATATCCTTTATTTAATCCGATGGGTGTCGCTGTCATTATTAATAATCAAAATTTTGAATCCATTGGCGATAGAGAAGGTTCACAGTATGATCAAGGTATTTTTGATTAAACATGTTTTGTTCTGTCAAGTAGTCAGGCAATATATTGCACTCCTCGTGATTCGGCTGATATCTTACATAGTTGAGTTAAAGTACGTTTGAAAATAATAAGTTTAGAATGTACTCCCCAGTATATACTTTATAACACTGTACATGATAGTGCAACGAGATTAGGCCAAAAATACTAAATACCTTCTCACAGAATCACACAATCTGTATTAATAATGTTTTGAATGTATACAGTATGACACGGAAAAGCGTGGACATTTGTGTGCTGTTGCAGAAAATACACATTGTATAAGTAAATAAAAAAGATAATTGCTCTCTCGTGATCAACATTGCATTATTTATCAATCATTATTGCGTTCAATTCTGACATTTAACATCAGTATTTTGTGTTTTCTCCATGAACAGAGATCACGGCTATAGTTCAGTCTGGCATGGAATGAACCAATTTCGTCAGATATTTGGGGCTTAATTTTTTCTAAGCCAATTATAAGAGGTTTTTTAGCTGGTCCATTGTTGTATGTGCAGGGTCTTTCTAAAGCTTATTATTCAGAAACCTGCATACATTCTAAATAATGTTCATGTCGGGTGAATAATGTTCACGTCGGGTGAATAATGTTCATGTCGGGTGAATTTCATCTTTTTTAAAAAGGTTTGACAAATTGTCAGAGCACCAGTTTTGCACGAGTTGCCTGCAATCTTGAAGACATTTAAATTTGTCAACATTATCAACAAGCTTGTGTCCCGTTTGCAGACTCAATATAATAAGTTTCCATCCCATGGACAGTCATAACGGCGCCGTTTTGTGTGACTCTCAAACTTAACTATATATTCTCTCTGCTGTTCCTTTTCGAAAAAAATGTATGCTTTGTTGACAATGGTTTGTTTTATAGTGT